>JACJUY010000859.1:132059-178758 GCA_014220935.1 Platorchestia sp. MABIK | reverse complement strand
CCAACCAGTAGTTTAGCATGTATCCTTTATAGAAGGTTTACAATTGTTCTGGAGCAAGCATTTCCGGCAAATTAAACATTGACATGGACCAACTAGCTGCTGGATCATAGCTGCTGGAAAAATGAACTGCAGTGACCAAAAAAAGATGGTCCTTAACAATTTAAAAAAACTCATTCTATTTCGGCAAAAGGAAGGCCTACCTATAACCTTTAGCTTGGGACCTCCTTGGGAATGATAGCTCCTATAGATAGAAAGTTGTATCCCTCAGAGGAGTGCCTCATCGATATTTTTACCAACATTGTACACTTAGGAAGTTGAAAACATATTGTTTTGAATGTCGGGAACATAGACAAATGATTTAACTACCTCAGAGATTCAATGAAACAGTGCTAAAAGTTTCATAGTAACAGCGGATGATGCATTCAAACATATCTCAAGGAACACCGAACAACTACCTCATGACTAAAATAAATATTAAAGCCTTAGCATACGACTAACAAGAGTTATAGATTGATAAGCGGATTACGAAGAATCAGCAAAGCATATTAGTAGCAAATTGAGCAGAGATAGATTAGATGTTTATGGAAGCCTCCCTCACAGCAACCAAGGCGTTCCACAGGAAGGAGGAAAGTACTATTTAGTATGGAGATTAAGGAACGAGCAATCTATGCACAAGGTACATCGAAACAGTAAGTTGAAAAAGAAGTTCATTGAACAAGATATAAGTTGAAAAAGAAAGTTCGAGGTGCTGAAAAACAGGACAGCAGTGAACCCAGAAAATGATGGTCCCTAACAATGCAATAAAAAAAGCATTTTATTTCAACAAAACGAAAGCCTGTCTCTCAGTTCGGGACCTCACATATTTCCTCTGGGGGCGCTGATTCGCATCGATAGAATAATTATACTCCCAGAGGAGAGAGGAAAAATGAGGGCATCATTTATTATGTAATAAAGGGAACGAGGAATCGACGCACACGTGTGTTCCTACAAAAATTTCTTGCACTTCGAAAAAGTTGAACTAAAAAGAAGTTTTATAGTAAATATAAGTTGAAGGAGGCACTAATTAGTGCTGACAAAATTACAGCCGTGAACCGGAAAAATATGGAGTGTAACGAAACAAAAACAAATCTATTCCATTTGAAAAAATGGATAGACCTACTGAACTTTCAACCCGGGACTTCATTTCTCCCACCTAGGAGTCCTAATTTTTTTAGATACAATATTGTATCTTCCTGGTAGGAAACATGCACTAAAATACTATTTAGGCACACCAGTGCAAAAAACTGTACAAAATTCTTTGCAGACGCGAAAAGTTTCGAGAATGATTATGAGTCTCGCAACTGAAAACGAGTAAAAGGAGATAAACAGAACAACATCTATGCAAAATCATGAAGGAATTTTGATCTACCCTGCACCGAGCACAGGATTGCCTGGTAGCTTCAAGGGAGAACTTATAACAAACCAAACAACATAAATGAATCCCGCGCAGTTCTCAGCTCCTCTGCTACGATGATGCAAGATTTTTTCCGCCGTATTGTGTGTCGTGAGTAAGAACACAACGCGAGCTGTGTGCGCCTGGCAAGCCCTCAGCAAATTGCTCCACATCGTCAGCAAAAAAACTTGAATGTAACAAAGAATAAAAATGCAGCCTGATGCCTGGAATAAATGTATCACTGCAAGTAACTTGATGTAAAATTTTGTTGTGTTTGACAAGTTAAGGAAAAAAGATGCAGAGAGTTTAAAAAGTTCGCATAGAATCCCTTACAATTCCCGGAGATTCTAGCTCGCAACAGATTTCTAGGATACATTATGAACATGTTCGCCATGCCAGTTCTTTTACTGTAAATAAAACTTACGCCACTTCATTGAGTGTGGAATGAAAAGTATTTACTTTCAGAGAATGAATAATTCCACTTCTTCGAAATTGAACGACTTGCAATATTTGTTAAAAATGCAATTCTTAAGACAACACAATAACTTGCAGTACTACAAATCAAAAAAACATAAAATAGATGAACTCATTTTCATGTTAATCCCTATAGGAAATAGTTAGGACAAAACTATATATTCTATTTAGTTACATAGGAAGATCAGAGAAACCAGCGGGTCTCCCTAGCACTATAGCATAATTTTTGTATCATATGCACTATAACAGTAATCTTTCTTACAACCCAGTTTAAAAATCTCAATTAACGTAAATGTTGGTTGCGACATCGACATAAACCATAAGCGTTGCTCACGCTGCTTCGAGCTCGTATTTAAAAAAAGCTTGCAAAAATTGGTCAAATACAAAGCACATTTAACCCGAACAAGGCAGTCACTTCATGCCTCCGTAGCATGCAGGCGAGATGTGGCTTAACTTGGCACGCTAATCTGCTTAATTTAACTTCTGGTTCAGCTGATAGCGCCGCAATGGCTGAAGTTAATTTCAGTTTTTCTCTGGCTTCCTCTACCTACATATTTATGTCCAGAATGGTTTTGCCCTTGGATTCAAATACAAAAGACAAGCATGCAAAACTGAGCGTCGCCAACAAAGATATCCGAATAACTGCTTCGCAGCTTCGTAGAAACTTCGATGGAAAATGACAAAAAAAAAGCACAGTACAAAATGAAATAGTTGGCGAGAGTTAACTTTAAAAATAAAATATTGGAGCAATGGCCGCTTAATAATTTATTGATTTCTCGTTCGTGATAACTTTTGGAACAGAAGTCACAGAAAATGAGGAAAACTTACGAAAAAGGAACCAGAAACAACTGAAATTTTATGCAGAAGGATTGACACGTTCAAACAAAAAGACCATTACTTTCACAATAGATTTCATCAAAGCGACGTTTACACCTACTTAATATCACAGCGGTGAAAGTGCACAGCACTAAATTTATTAGTCGAAATATCGGCAGTCAATCGACTTTATGTGAGACGGTGAAATTTAATCAAAGGTAACTTGAGCTCATAGAGATTAATTACCGAACAATGAAATGAAAATGAAAACACGCAAAATTCAAGAGGGAAAATAACACTGCAAGAAATATAGAAATCCTTTCGGTAGAAATTACAGCTCAAATTGAAGCGTACGAGGAATGTTGAGTTCGAGAGACCAAATTAAAGAACAGTTTCAGCTAATGGATAAAATCAAGGCTGATGCGCTGAGTAGCAAGGGATTAGTAAATACAATCCTAGATCATTACAAAACGCTTCACGTCATAGATGTGAAGCACAAAGTTGTTATTTTGTTAACTGCATTTCCGGGAAACACATAATGCGAAATGCTTTTAGAGATAGAGAATTATAACTTCAAGAATGTTAAGGACGCGTGACCAATGGCATTAATTCTAACAATCGTTATGCCCTGATTTTATTTCACTCGATTTTCTGTTAATTTAAGCCTCCCAAACGACGACATAAACGTTCCCAGATGAGGAAAAAATAAAACTCCATGAATTATGAAGAAAAGGGAACGGGGAAATCAAAGCACGTGTGTCCCCACACCCTGCGTGTAGAAACCAGACAACTGAATAAGAGTAGTGAAACTGTATAAAAGTTGAAGAAGAAAATCGGTGCCAAAAAACACAACAGCAGTGAACTGAAAATGCAAGTCTGTAACAGGACGAAAAATAAATGTTTAATTTCAACACATGGAAAGCTTACGTAACTATCAGCTGGGGAACTCACATTTTCTCCCTGGGGGCGCCGATCTCACCAGTTGTATCCCCATGAGGGGTTATATGTATCGTGAGAGGTTCATCAAACACACAAATAAATAATAATAAGAATAAATTTCGTGTGAATCAATTCGTCACGCACCTAAGTAATAAAAAATATTTCTAGCGTCTACTGATTTTAAACATGAGTCAATATTGGGCCTGAGATTTATACGTCAGCAACTACCATACTGCATAATTGCAGACCGGAAATTAGTAAAAAGAATGTATAGTAAATTTATATAATTTTCAACTGAGAAATGATTCATGAGTAGAGAGCGAGACACGACAAAAACATTAACATGCAAGCATGCATAAATTAATCAGTACGATTGGACAACCATGACTTGTTCGTAATGAGATCCGTGTAGCAGTTGTTCACGTGAAAAGTTACTAGTTAAGTTCCATTATACAAATATTTACCGGAACATTTTTAAATCACAGCTTCAAATAGAATGAAATATCTACAATAATACTTTTTTGAATGTCCGTTAATTCTAAATATCTGTTAAGTTAAATCTAAATTTTGAATGCCCGTTAATTCTAAATATCTGTTAAGTTAAATCTAAATTTTGAATGCCCGTTAATTCTAAATATCTGTTAAGTTAAATCTAAATTTTGAATGCCCGTTAATTCTAAATATCTGCTTTCAGTCTGTGTTCACAGAGACCCACAATTTCCAATTTCAAATGGTTGCACTAGATGATGATAGCTGCTGAGCCACCTAACTGCACAACTTACCAATAGCATTGTTTTGCCGAGGCCAAAGCACTGCTCAGTCACGCAGAGCGTTACAAACTGCCACATTCGAATGCAAAATAATTCAAGTTTCGAGCTGCTCTCTCGCAGAAATTTCAGAACGCAGAAGTATTTTTCTGCAGAACGAACACTAAAAGCATTTCGCTGGGTGAGCCATGAATTTCACGGTGTTGACATAAATGCAAGTGGAAAAATAGAAGAAGTACGCAACGTTAGAAGTTATCCATGTGTACTACACACACACACACACACAGAACGCGGTCACAACTCACAGCTTGCCTCTTATGTTTACCAAGATAGGTCCTGAGGGAGCAGTAAAACTCTCGATGGAGGAAGTAGCGTAAAGAAGGCTTCTGAGCACATTTTTGTAGTCAGTTCTCGTAGGAAGACAGCTAAAGTATTTCACAAAATTCAACAGGTCAGACCTTGATATCTATACAGTGAAATTAAATGGAAAGTCGCAATATTTCTGATCGGATACTCAAAGCGAAACCATTTACATTCAGTGAGTTGGTAATTGCTTTAGGGAGAAAATATTTGCATTGTCATCTTTAAGACATTTTGGATTAATGTAGAAGAACGGATTTAGCAATCGTGGCAACGTTGGATTAGAATGTCAAAAAATAGTTCCCCTGAACTAAGCATATTTTGTCTTGTGATATAAAAAGGAGCCGGAAATCAATAACGTAACAGAGGGCGTTACCAAAATAAGCCTCAGTTATGGTCAGTTTCACTAAAACTGCGCTCACATTTAGAATGACTGCTGCGCTCGTAGTCTCAATTAATACTCAATACTTTACGTTTTTCCAAAATATTCTACGTTCCACGGAAATTTCATTAAATTACTTAAATAGAGATCATCGATATGCATTCACTTCCACTCTCACGAGGAGTTTCTTATGAAAAGTTTATTAACAAATCAACGATTAATGTTGACGCTAGAAAACTCTTTACGGAAGTGACGCAAAAAAAGAATACCGTGTCCCACACGATAAATATCTTTTCGGAACATTTATTGTTAGAGTATTTCATCATTTCTTCCTGACGTAGACGAAAATTACTGCGACATTAGGAACACCTGAATAATTCTCAGATTTTACGGCTTCAAATTGATTCCATCATTCAATGAATTTTAAACTTGCCTCACTTACGCCGTGTGCAACGTAACAAATGTTATTACTCCCTGAGGAAATCGAACGGTATTCTGTTCATTCAGAACTCGGTAAAGCCAAAAAATTGGCTGCAGCTCAATCACGGAAATTGAAAAATACACTCTGCACATCGAGTGAACTATTTTCTTTCATTCAGAGTAGACAGTGAGGGGCATGTTTTTAAACAGAAAATTTTCCAGTTTTCTCACCCTCTACACCAGGAGTTGGAAAGCTTTTAGAGAGTGAGGGTTAAACGGCGTTTTTATGTCTAGAAAAAGATTATATGAATGTGTTAGCCGTTTCCAAAGACTGATCAACATTTGATTCAGAAATCAGAATTTTCATGTGATGCTAGGGTAAATTAATATTTATTGTCCAACTGATAGTCTTTGTCATGGATAGCAATTTAGTCACATGGATGCCCCGACCGAAGAAATTCGCGAGCCGGACCAAAGTGACTCGCGGGCCGGACCAAAGTGACTCGCGGGCCGGACCAAAGTGACTCGCGGGCCGGACCAAAGTGACTCGCGGGCCGGACCAAAGTGACTCGCGGGCCGGACCAAAGTGACTCGCGGGCCGGACCAAGGTGACTCGCGGATCAAATGCAGGCAGACTGCATCTAACCCACCCCTGCATTATTCCATTTGCACATACTAAGGCCAAACATGAGGAGGTCGACAGAAAACCTGAGTTAGCTTACCATAAAATATGGTACTCTGAGTCACACCATAATCATTTTACCTCCAAGTGGAAAAATCTCAATTCTAACCTTGAGAAAATGAACGCGGAACATAATTCACGAATACCCGGAAATTCACGTGCATGCCAAACACGAAGTTAGCTGAGCATTTAAAACTTCTTAATAAGCTAACTCGATTTCCGAAACACAAGAAAGGATAAGTCATGAAACCAGCCGTGAAATGAAGCTGAGCATCTGTGATCGGTATACGAGCCGCCGCCGGTGTTCAAATACTTAGCAGTTTGATTGCGACGTCGTGAGCCACCGGTGGTCACTGTGTGAGTTTTCTCAATGCTGCTGACCTACTATGAGTCACAAACTCAGTTTCATGAATACATAATCAGAATTAAATGAAGGCACGATCCGATTAATGTTTACTATTTTCAACATTACTTACTTCAATTGACTTTAAATTTGAGTTGAATAATAAAATTCAATTTTACCTGCCAAGTCAAAGCGTTAAGGAAGTTATTTGTCGCGCTAAGCAGCTGCACTTCCTCATGTTGAAGGCATGACTAAAACGTGACATCGAAAGAGAGAATTTTTCCGCAATATGCAAGGCAGAAAGTGTTTTCTGCAGCTGAAGACTAACCTATGAGTGAAAAAAAATGCGCCTAAAAATATTTTCAAATATGAGTTGCTCTCATGAAAAGTCATATTTAACGAGCATGATGCAAACCCTGAACAATGACTGGAACACATACGGCAAGTTAAACTCAAATAGGTAGAGCAGATTTATGCTGCTAATGTAGATGAAAATAAATGCGAATAGATCAATAAGGGCCAGAATAAAATAAGACTAGGTAAAATGCGCAAAATTTGGGCAAAATGTCAAAACGAGTAAAAATCATGGGCAATATAGGGAAGGAATGAAGTTTTAGCGGGGAAAACAGGATGGCACCCAAGAGACTACAACTTCACCTAGAGTACACGAATATTTACTGGAACATTTTCAATTCATTCCTTTGAATACAGTGAAATATTTACGATGATGTTTTCACCACAAATTTAGGAGAAATTTGACATGAGAAATATGTTGACCAAGTCAGGGTGACCAATTTTTTTCCAGGGTGACATGTTGTGGTTTTCTCTTTACGACTCTAAATGCACAAACGTTCGGTCGTGTTGACGCCTCGTCCTACTCACCGGACTGCTGCGGTTTGGAGCCGAGCTTGGCTGCGTCGTCCCTGAGGCTGTCGGCTGAAGCGACCAGGTCGTCCAGCTGCGGTTTCTTGCCTTCTAATTCTCGCAGCACGTTCTGGTAACGGGGGAGATACAATTAGATTACATTAGATACGTTAGTTTAACACGTTGACTGTGACGAGTTAAACTGAAGTTCAATATTCAACTCAAATTTAAAGTCAAAAGTTGTTAATTTTATAAATTCCTTACATTAACCAGGTCCCTTAAATACCATTAATTTTAAAATATTGTAAAATTTTTTCAAACGACCCATCGATGGGTCGTATCGCAACCGACGAGTTGAAGCATCCTTAACCGCAATAAAGGTGTTCCTAAGAAATGATGGGAGAAGCACTAGTGAGTATGGAATTGAGGGAGTGAGGAATCCACGCACAATTAAGGTGTGTCCCGACACATGATCCCGGCACATAGAAACAGTGAGTTAAGAAAGACGATTATGAAACAAGATACAAGTTGAAGAAAGTAGCAGGTGCTGAAAAAAGACAGCAGTGAATCAAACAAAGTTCATAATAAACACAAAAAAAAACATTCTAATTCAACAAAAAGAAAGCCTAACTATTCTTCAGCTTAGAACCTCACAAGTTCCCCTTGGGAGCGCTTATTTCGATATACACAATAGTTGTATTCCCCTGAGGAGTGAGAAGGAAAAGAAAGGAAAAGAAAGAAGGTGAAGATAAGGCCGAAAAACCAACTGTCAACATATTCCCCCGAAAAAAAATAGTTGTATTCACATTAAGTCACTCTAATCAGTAAACACACGACTAAACATTCCATTGCAAAGGACCTCAAACGAGGGAGATGGATAGTCAAGAGCACACAATTGCACTTAAATATTTGTCTAAAGTGAGATTGAGGGCAAATAAGCTTAAAACTGCACGAAATGCGAGAAAAGTTCAAGACTCTCAGGTGTCCTAATGACTTCAGAAGGACAATTCCCGACGTTCACGAGCCATTGAAAAATAATGGAGCGCACTTGGCAGCCATCATTGTCTCGCAGGATAAAAAGCGGGCGAACAATCCGGAAGTGAGACGGGAAGCGCTTAGCGCTAGCTGGGCAGGCAGGTGCCCTAGCCAAGTCTGGCAGGTCTGGGTAAATTGCAGAGCACGGCACAGAATGCAGGGCAGGAGGAGAACGCATGCGGTCCCCCAGATTTACGAACCTCAGATGGCGGTCATCCAGCATGGTAAACGAACAATGGAAGATGCGATGGCTGGGAGTTTTCATGGTGACAATTGGCAGCATTAACTACCGTGGTTATCGAATTTATAGCCGTAATACTTTTAATCACAACTGTGCGCTGTTTTAATACCAATCAAGCATGAATGCTGATCCGTTAATACGTTTCACAAGGGAATAATCCCCCTGCGTACCTCGCAGGTCAGCGCCACGACGCGGATAATGCGGCGCAGTTCTTCGCCACGAGAACGTCAAAAACAGAGTCAAGAGCTAGGCCCCCGGTCGGTTATTTATCGTTCACAAACTTTGCGGCAAGCGAAAAAGCGCTCACATAAGTGCCACAACTCAAGGCTGCAACAAAACGTAACAATGAAATTTTCGATTTTGGGCTGCAGTACGCGAATGAATCATAACTTATAACCTTCCAATTTTCTAAAAGAAAGAGTGACTACGTCTGTCGCTCCTCCGTTTAAAAAGGACTTCACACGTTCCAATTTTGAAACAAATCAATTGAGACTCGAGAGATGTATGTGTTTATCACTGAAGTTGATGCTTCAGCATTTGAAGTTTCGTGTTTCAATGTTTCAGCGTATTATTGAGAAGCGTTTGGAAAACAAAATTCTTAAGAAGTCAGGTGAATGTTAAAGGCATTCTTGATCTCGACCGAATTGCCTTACACATAACTCAAGTTCGATGAGATTATTTGTTTCGGCCTCACTAACAACAACAGAGGTGTTTGCGAAAGAGGACGAGAGTTTAGGCACCATTCCGTACGGAGTTGAGGGAACGAGATATCTATGAACAAGGTGCGTCTGCACACCCTGCGCATAGAAACAGTAAGTTTAAAAGAAGTTTATGCAACAAGACAAAAGATGGAGAACTAATCGATGCTGGATAAAAAAGAGAAAAGTGAACCTAAAGTCGATCTGAAACAAAACAACAAGAAACTGTTTCATTTGAACAAGAAGGTCTACCTAATTACCACCTCAGGATGTAGAACTTCGGTCATGAAACGTGAAACAACAAATAAGGAAAGAAATAATTCAAAAATATATGCGCAACTCGCTAATATTCAACTCAAATTTAAATTTATTTTATTTAAGAATTATTTTTAGAATTAAATCAGAGTCTTGTAGTTTGATCAGTTGATCAGCTGACGGGCAAAGATCGCACTTAAAGTTCGTGTTTGGCGCTGAGCAAAGCAGAAATGAATGCGGGTTTTCGCTTGCTCATGTTGGGCGATTTGAGGAAACCTGAACAATTTTCGAACTTTTTTAAATGAAGGCTCAACCAACACACTATACGAATAGGACAGTGCTTCTCAGGTTATTTTAAACATACAGCGTTTATTCCCCGTGTGTGTATGCATACAGTGCACACTTAATTAAAATATAATTCAAATGAGAGTGCAGTAGCAATTGACGTAAATACCTAGGTCCTCAGACACTAAGCTAGTTCTCTTCCGAGGATAAAAGTCTAAGCTTGAGCATTTCAGAGAGCGGGCTGCTGTGAGGAGAGTTGAGGCAATATTTTGTGCTCCTGTTGACAGAAGAATAATTTCCTGTCGAGGAAACATCGTGTTCGACATAATGGAAGATGAACTTTGATTTAATGCGAACGAGAGGCTATCTTTTACTCCAACGATAGACTTAGAAAGCTTCAAATATGAAAACATCAGACAACTGAGCAAATTCTTTACTAACGCGTAAAAAGTGCTGAATTGTTCTATGACTTCGCACGCAAAAAAGTATTTACCTTGTTGGATATAAGTTTTAATTTTTCTCGCTCATGATGAATTCTAGGTTGAAACATGCACTGCATATATCAATTTCACTCATAAACAACCTACATAGAATTAACAGTTAAAACGCTCAAGTACAAACTATCTTCAGCGAACACCAGCAACTGCGCCACACATCAAAGAAGAGGGGGTTAATAATCAAGGTCCAATTTAAGTATCAAGGTCCAAAATAACAACAACCTTCCCCTTGAGTCAACCGAGGGTTGCCGTTATGAGTATTGAGGCCCAAGCACCAGCCCACACACTATACTACCTGCCCCATGAATAAAATGCTCATCTACCATGGTGGATCGAGTTGTTCTCGTGAGTGGACGCTTCACCGTCCCTATACCACTCCATCACCAAGGCCTCCCATAGAAGCGGTTGATGAACAGCGTTGAAAATAAACAGGCAACTTTTCTAAATTACCATGTAAATACTGTAATTCAAGCCACGATCTTATGAAACTTTCCCAACAAATTGGTGCTCGGAGTTTTAATACTAAATTAAAAGGTCTGATGTAAAACATTGAATGAAGACCGGCCAATACACAGGTAACATTACCAAGAAACAGAATTTTGCCAAGAGGAAATTTGATGAGGGTGCAGAGAAGAAAGTCCCCTCAAAGATCGGGACGCCAAACTACAGAATGAAAGCTGCATAAAAAAAGTCATCAAAGCGATGACACCAGACAGAAGCTGCAAAAATCTCGGACCACGGTTTGTGAAGCATCAGATGGAATTTTTAAATAGTAGTAAAAGCAAGAGTAATGGCCGCTAAGAGCTTGACTGAGCCTCATCACGAGCAGCGGTGCGTAAACAGTTCATGGATCTCGAAACAGCACTTCAGCAGCCCACAATTCAGCCCAAGTCACTTCGACACGGAAATAAAAGATGACTTGAGAGTAAAAAGAGGTATGGAGGATGCTTGCTAGCTGTTTAGGTGAGGCTTATTTCAAGAGCCTTAAATGTACAAATGGAAATTTGAACGAGGGGAAATTAAATGAATAGGAAAAAATTAATAAATAACACTCAAAAAGTGTTCATATTATACTATTACAACGTCCCACAAAGGTCGAGTCTTGAAAGAATGTCAAAGAAAACCCGGAGAGGGCATGAAACTTTGGATAGAATTTGCAAGGAAATCATCGACGAGCAACGAATGGTTGCTTTGCATAGCAGAATTGTGCAGAAATTTCAAGCTCCAATGCTTTTATCAATCAAACTATTTCCTTGAAACTATTGATTATAAGTTAATTATAGCCTCTCTTACCACAACAAAGATGTTCAAAGAGAGGAAGAATGAAGGCACCATTTAGTATGGAGTTAAAGGAACGCTGAATCTGTACACAAGTGTTCCCGCACAGGATGCTGTACGCATAGAAAGAGTAAGTTGAGATGGAAGGTTAGGAAATAAGATAGAGGTGGAAGAAGAAAGGTGCTGAAAAAAGGATACTATAAATGAAGAAAGAGATAACCCGTAACAAGACACAAACCTATTACATTTCAACAAAAGAAAGGCTTACCTAATCTCCAACTCGGGATTTCCCATATTCCCCTGGGTACGCTAATTCCCGTAGAAACAATAATAATACACCCTGAGGGGTGATGTCCATGATTAAACTCAAAAACTAAATACTTAGAGGCCATGATTTTTACACGAGGACATCTGGACACAAGGCAAAAAGTGTGCGGTGCTACGTTTTCTGGAGACAAAATTTTGACTGCTGACTCAATTCTCTCTTAAATGATACGAGCTGAATAACTGATTTTTTGTATTATATTAACTCAGACACAAACAATAGCAAGAGTTGTATAATATTCAGTCGGCAAACATTATCGTCAATGGCTAGACGAAAGCAATGTGGGCAAGAGTCGAATTGTGGAGCTTGAGAACCACAAGTGTGGCCGTTTTCTTTTCGCGAGGAGCAAAACGAGCGCATAGAAGATCAGTTCCAGCACTCAAACTTCCCTAGGAGCTGTGTCCGTACTGGTTCAGGCAGTTGATATGAGATTGGTGAAGATGCTGCACAGGTTGCTAAACAGTAAATTTGCATGGGAACATGAAAACCAAGGATGCTGAGTCCGCCCGAGGGGCCTGTCTGTTGCACCGGACTTGATGTGGGAAGTACGAGATTCTATTTTAGTCTTTCAATAGGCCAATCGAAATAAGGCCAATAAAGACAAAGAAAATGTTCGTCGTCTGTTTTGAGATACTTGCATCAAGCCCTTGTTTCGAAATTCCCTAGCACAAACGGTGAAATAAACAGGTAAGAGACTTTATCGAGCTTTCTCTATTGAATATTCAATCATTTTCTCGCATCAAAACGAAAATCAGTGATAATCGGACCTACAAGAGGACAAAACAAAAGACAAAACTATTCTAGCAAAAGAAGAGCCTTTAAATATTGACGAAGGCAAGGGTCGACTAAATAAATTCTATAGTCCTCGCACAAATTTCAAAATGATCCGTCTGATCGTGTTATGCATTTACAGTAGCTAAAGTGTTAACGTCAAGAAGGAATTTGAATATATTATGATTTTTTTGCTCAAAGTGTGAACAAAAGAGTCTTTTACTCAGAATAAACGAAAGTGCTTGCTAAACATAAGTCGAAGGTAAAATTCTACGGCACCATCAAATCACAACTCAAGTACGTCAAGAAACAATGCAAGGAAATAACCAGCAGCAGCTGCTGCACCGGAGCGGCGGCTCTCACATATGCGGCGATGCAGGAGCTGTGAATGCAATGTCTTCCACAAGAATGAAGCTGAGCTTCACGGCTCTTCTCAAAATTGAGGCTGAGCTTCAATGCTATTTCCAAAAATGACCCCGAGCTTCTCTTTCCTTTTTTAGAATGAAGCAGAGTTTCAACACTGTTTCCAAAAATGACGCTGAACTTCACTTCCGTTTACAGAAATAATGCTGAGCTTCACCGCAGTTTTCAAAAATGGCGCTGAACTTTCCTGTCTTTCCCAAAAAAGAAGCTGAGCTTCGACGCTTTATTTTAAATCAGCTACATTTCAACGCTTATCACTCGGAAATGGTAGAGAGCTTCACTCCAACAAGCTCTGAGCTTTAACGCCCTTTACTAGAACCAAACAAAAATCCTCAATGCCCTTTGTTTGAAGCAGACGGAGACCATCAACGCCCTTTTCAAATGCAGACAGAGGCCCTTCAATGGCTTTTGTTTGACAGACGAAAGGCTTCAATGTCATTTTCTTGAAACAGACAGAGAGCTTCAATATCCATTAATTGAAATGGCAGAAAGCTTCAACACCCAGTACTACAAAAAGCCCTAAAGTAAAAGAAGACGATGAGGAGCTGCTATTTGTACTACAGCACCAGTCATGCAGATTAACGATAAAAAGAGCACGACCCTTGAAGGGGCGCACGATTTCTTGCCGTTGCAAATAAGCAGAGGTTTAATTCGCGCATACCAGGCCTGCGTAAATAAGGAGCGGCATCCAGAAATAAGACAGACCATAAAATATCTCTGCTCTCCGAGCAAACTTTCCCTAAAGAATAAGCTCGCGCTTTTCTCGGCGCGGTAATGAGAGCCAAAAGTTCGGCTCGAGGATAGGAATGCCCAAGGCCTTCAAGTTAAGTTCCTCATTGCGAAACAAAGAACAAATTCTGCCCCATGATGAATAAAAATACTTGGAGTGGAAAAATATTCACTGTAATACCGATGAGCAGCAGAGACGTGCAGGCCAGGCAATGATCACTTGTTAAAACAGAGTCCATAACCGTTTTAGGAAAATCAAGATCAGAAGTATAATGAAACACTAATTTCACATGAGGGGCGTAACGGAGGCAGGTAAGCCAAGAAAAAGAAATTTTCGCCTGAACGAAAGATAATTTTTCCATGTATTACGTAGTTCTATGGTCGTTCGATTTTTGGAAGAGAACGTAATTTAGTGATCTTAGCGCATGTGCTGAAGATATTTTATTCAGCCAAAACAAACAAGTGATTAAGGAAAACGTCGATGTTTCCGATTTATGTTGGTTAACTTGAAAATAACGTTGAAGAAACTTCACTTCGGACTTTTGTGATCAATCCTTCCAAGACCAAATTCCCACAATTGGTTTATATGTTCGCTCACAACAATTCAGTAGATACTCTACAAGTAGATTGTATTGTCTCAAAAAAATTTTTATTGCATTTTAACACTGCTATCACAGCAACAGATACTTGTTTTACAGCTGCAATAATTTCAGTCCCGAGGAACACGTGTTTCACAGTAGGCCCCATTTATTAGAGAGAGGAATTTTTAAATGTTTCATTTTTATTACAGGTCATAAAACTACGAACATGGTTACCCATTCCGGAAAAAGAAAACCTATCCGACATCACAAGATACGTAAATTATAATAAATTAATTTCTTGCGCAACTTTATATATACATTATGACAAACCGCAATAAGGAAATCGGCAGCGGCCGAAGTTTGTGGTTTTGTGCCCGATTCTGATGAATTTGCAGGGGACAAAAATGTAGGGGGCCTCAAAAAGGTTGAGTGTTGAATAAATTGAAATTTTAGAGGGCAGTCTGAATGGAGATGTGATAGGAATGACAAAAACTTTTGATAGATTTTTAGACAGGAACAATCAGACTGTACAAAAATGATGTGGAAGAATCGTCAAAGACTGTTTTCACTATTTAAATACGAAAATAATAAACACAAAGAAATTGAGCTTCTCTGCCATTGTAAAGCCAAAAATGTTTCGAGCAATAAAAACACAAAAGAGTTCATTTTTCACGAAATTTTCAATTTTTCAAAGGGTGCGTCAAGTGGACGTATTATAGTGCAGAGCTTAATACGTCTGCCAAAATCACCCTCATTAATCATCACTCAAAAAAAGTATAACAGACTTAAAAATGAGAGACAAGAAAGATTTTAAAATTCTCTCTTAAAGAAACCCTTCATGGAGGCAAAAATATTAAGACCGGACGAAATAAAAATCGAAGTTCGCTACGCTCGTTTATGATACGACCTCAAAAATACACGGTGACTTAACCACTTAATTCATTATACTAGGGGCCAAATAGGTTCAAAAATACCTATTAATTAAAGCAGGGGCAGGAAGGACAGAGTCTAGCGGCCGTTAGCGTCCGAACGGCTAATTTGAGCCATCAATTGCACTGACTAGATTTAGTCGCCGTCTCGAGGCCTGGGATCTGGAGCGAGACAGTCTTGAGAGGCGAGCGAGCTTCAATAGAGTGGCCCACAGCTCGCCTTAGTGGCGCAAAGTGTTTCAAATTTCACTCAAAAGTAAAAAGGAATTAGAGAGTTACAATGCACTCGCGTCACTTCTGTTCATGAACTGCTTGCCTTCATATACAGGAAATTGTGGGGGTCGTAGTTAACAATTGTGCGCAGAGAATGGAGTTAAAATGTTTAGGAAAAGCTGTGCCTCGGTTCTGCCGAGTAGTGGTGTAGCAGTTAGCTTTAACGCTCCGTTTGCATTGCGAAGATATTTTCACAGAGGAAAGAAAAGGGACCATGGAGCATGGACAGAGGAAAACGTAGAATCCATGCACAAGGTGCTCCACGAAGGATATCATACGCATAACAACAGGGAAAAGGAAGATAAAATAAAAAAGAGAAAGCGAAAAACCTGAAAACTGAAAAAAGCAAAGCGGGCAGTACCGACTGATATTCCAAAGGCCTATTTATAGCTGAGATAACGAGCAATATTTGCTCCGAAAGCGCCAGTTTTCATAGCATAAGACCGACACACCTAAATAACATAAACCTTTAGCTGCTTACCTCATGTCCCCTGAGTTGCATTACATTAATCTTGGCATGAGTTTAACTAAAATTTTAGCGTAGAAGGTGACCTCGCAATTGATGCACAACATTAATCTTGACCTAAGTTTAACTTAAACACTATCGCTGAAGGTGACCACGCAATTGATGCACAACATTAATCTTGACCTAAGGTTAACTTAAACACTATCGCTGAAGGTGACCTCGCAATTGACATATTTATTGGAACGCATCCAAACCTACGCTAGCGTAACACAATCCTGCGTTCAACCGAGTTTCAATCTCGTATAAGAGAATAATATAATAAATATACAGCAGTTCATACACAGGAGGACCAAAAAATTTGTCTCTTTATGATGAATTTCAAACCTGATCCAACAAATACATTTAGAATGAATAAACAACATCCTTTTAACCACAATATTAGTCGATCAGTGTTAGAGGTAGACCAAAGAAGATAATAGATTATATGTTAGTTTAAGCCTCCCTAACCGCTACAAAAAAGGGCGTTTCGAAGAGAGGATTGAGGAAGGCACCATTTAGTATGGAGGTAAGGGAACGCGGAAGCTATGCAGAAAGGACATAGAATCAGTAAGTTGAGAAAGAAGTTCATGAAACAACATAAAAGTTGAAGAAGAAAGGAGGTGCTGAAAAATAGGACAGCAGTGAACCGAAAAAAGCTGGTCCTTAATATAACAAAAAAAAATAATTTCAACAAAATTATTTTTATTATTATAATTGTCTAACCACCGTTAAAATATTTCGACAAAACGCAGGCCTACCTAACTCTGAGCTCGGACCCTCACACAATTTCCCCCTGGGAGCGCTAATTCCCATCGATACAATAGTTGTATCCCCCTGGAAGGGAGACCAAAGAAAAACGGGTCAACATAAAATAACGATTAGCCAATGGAAGAAGTAACTAAAGCGATGCTACTTGAGTTAACTCGACTTGTGGCTCTCGGTGCAGTTTTCCAAGCTCCAATATTTCACAGCCCCGAGTGGCGTAACACACGAGAGCGACAAGTTTCACCCCGCACAGCGAAGGCTGCGCGCAACTCAACATGTAATTCAATGAAATCGAGAAAAACGGCTTCGCGAGCTTTCAGAAAAGATGGCACTGTTTTCATTCTGCATTACATTCGGGAAATTGAAAATAAGTGAAAGCCAGGATGAACGAATGAAGAACCGTTACAGAAAAAATATTCAAACATTAGTCGTCACCTAAAGGGTTTGCATAAAAGATAAAACGCTTCAAATACGAAAGAATTAACTTTAATATAATATCCTGACTGCCAAATCTAGGTAAGCGGTTCACCAAAGAATCCTAAATTGTCTCAGTACTGAATCATGGATAACTAAAAATTGAAGCTGGATTCGGCATCTAGGAACACCACCATTCTTACTTACTTGATAAATCGAGCTCGCTTGATTGAAGCACGAGCAATCGATATTACAAGGTAAACTTTCAAAAATCAAAAGCTCTTTCACCCTATATCAATAAAATAACATGAATAAGTTATTTGGATAACAATCGAGGAAAATTAGAACCGACTTTGAAAAAGAAGCATTTTCGTTCACTCACTTTCGCCTCACTACACTACAGCTCAAGCTTAGAAAAAAATAATGAAATTTTGAACAAAATGAAACACATGCATGCACACGAATGCGACAGATATTTTCAAAGGGAATAGTTGCTTTTTCAGCACTGCAACACTCCCATGATAAAACAGGAGAAATGAAACAAAATGCTCTCTGGCAAGAACACTTACGGAGGGAAATCCACATCCGAGCGTTTGACGAGCGCACAAAGAGCAAGATGCTGCAGCAGAAAAATGCGACTCGCAAGGGCTTTCCAGAAATCCTGACATATGAGCCTTCTAAAGACTGCAATAAATCACCAACGAGAAACATTGCAGCGCGTTCCGAGTGATGCACTGGCAAGACAGCAGTGATTGTAAAATGTAACGAACAACTTATTTTCAAACGTTAAGCTCAGTACACACAAAGGGAAAAAATTCCACTCAAAGTAAAATGATACACGGACTTAGATTGAATTATGATACAAGCTGGTACATCGTAATTGCTGTAATTGATCAGAAAGATGCTTGTCAGATGTTGTAATGGTCCTTGGGCGGACATGTTCTCATGAACGAGGAATTCAACATGAGGAGCGGTGTTTGAAGAATGTTGAAGATGAGGGTAATTTGCAGCGTTCACGCAACTGAGGCAAAATAATAACTTCGCCTACTGGACAAACTCCGAGATGGTAGCGTAGACATATTACCAAGAAAAATTACTGTTACTTCAGAATAACTTTACCACAACATAACACACTTCGCTATACCGCCTTTCATGGATGTCTTTTGAAAAAAATAACGTTCAGTTATTTACAAATCGACGAACAAAGTGCCACACTATCGTAAGTCTCTCGATTTCTACAAAATTGATAAAAAAAATAAATGGTAAAGTATAACTTAAAATTACTTAGATGAACATCAAGCACAGAAAAAAATATTAACTCGCGACGGAAAAACCAACTTGGCGATCCAGTGCCGGCACAGAACCATGAGCAGCATCAGAGTAAAGTAACACAAACGTATTAGCAATCTAATGAGAAACTGGTGATGAGACATACTGAGGCATCTAAGAGATTCATAAACAAGCAGGCTTTTAGCAGACATTTGATAAACTGGAAACAATATAACATAGCACTTTAGAGAACAAGTTGAAATTCTTTTGCGTCCCAATGCTGCAATGAGCGCCGAGAGATAAATATCTACTTTAAAAGTTAACAGCAAAATTTATTCAATGAAAGAATCCCTAACGCATGCTATTGAAACGGTACCATGCGTTCCCGAATGGACTTACTTCTAAACATAGTTTTAGGAACGCTTTGGAGCGGTAAGGGCTTTCACTATGGGCTCGTACGTCATACCTTCCAGAAAGAACCCTACTGATCAAGACCACTCCGAAGTTGCGCGGGATAGCAGTTGGGTGACAATCACTGTTATCACCCAGAATCCTAGCTTAATGAAGTCAGCTAACAGTCGGTAGGTCATATCACGCACAGAACAGGAGTCAGGAGTGGCTGCGGGGTGCGTGTGGCGCGCTCGTTGGCGCAATCTATTAGCAATCATGCGGGCAGCGCACGCCACGTGGTCAAGTGCCAGAAAAAGAGCCCGATGTCATCATTCATACATGGCTGAAGTCGGGGTCCGAGGGGGTTTTAGAATGAATAACATAGCTTGAATTTCGTTGGAAGGAAATGACACTGGCAACCAGGTACTTGAGACCGGAAGGAAAACCATAAGAACTTCCATCGAGATGAAATAGATATTGGTCCTAAAAAGATAATTTATGATTTTACTACTGTAAGAAAATTAAGTAGAAGCGAAACACTGACATAACGCATCTGAAAAAAAATTACCTAAACAATAACCTGACGCTAGCTGGCAAGTACAGTGCGATTATGCTAGATTATTATTCCCAGTCTACCGTAATTTGCAGCCACTAATTTTCGCGTGGTAGAAGAGAAGTTCCATAAAGAAACTTCAGTAAGTCAAATTGTAATTCCAGACGAAACCGAAAAACATTGGACTGCACACTCACACGCGAATGTTAGCTTCATTTTCCGATACCTTATGTTCACATTTGAAATGTTGAGAACCTATCGAGTAGATCAATCATATTGGAAAGAAAGGCATTTTTTGCCCATGGTTTCTACTATCAACGTTGAACCGGTTGGTACCAGAAAATTTAGTAGAATGAAACGACAGCGTAACATGATATCATAACGGACAGATCAATCTATGAACGAGTTAGATCGAAAGGGCTAAGAAAAACGCGGAGCAAAGCAAGAATTTAGATTTGATTAGTTAAAGCCTCTAACCACAACGAAGGCGTTCCAAAGACAGGAAGGAAAAAAAGCAACATTTAGTACTGCCATTAGAAAACGCAGAATCTATACACACAGTGCATATAAAGAGTAAGTTGGGAAAGAAGTTTATAAAACAAGACAAAATGTTTCAGAAAAAAGTAGTAGTTGGTGCTGAAAAAAAAATAGTAAAGTGAAAAAAGATGGACCTCAACAAAACGAAAACATTGTATTTCGACACAATCAAAGCCTACCTAAACTTAGGTCGAGGCTTCACATTTAACGCTGGGAGCGCTAATTCCCATAGATACAACAGATGTATCCTCATGCCGGGAGTAAATGGTGAATTTGGAGATCTGACAACACATGACTGCACGGTAGAGCAGAATAAATCAGAATAAAAAGCTTCTCGTTGCGATGGAATTATAAGAACGAAGTGTTTCCACAGCGTTGAAGCCTATGAATGACTGTTCATGTAATTACACAATCCTGGCAAAAATTAGTAAACTAGGCAAAATATTTCAAATCTCCTTCAATATCTAATCATGGTCTAGGTTACAAACACCATAACTTCAGTTCCATCATATTTCATAGAGATTTGCGACTTTAATCGGCAGGCGGAGGCCTCATGGCGCAGTGGTCCGAGTAATTAATCAGCAGGCATCCCCAGCAGGCGACGAGTAAAGGTGAGCTTTATGTTTATTGGGTGCGAATGGAAGCCTAAGGTCTGATGTTATGATAAGACACTGGACAGTCATTGTTTGATTTAATACAGTGAACACACTACAAGGGAGAACCCAAGTTTAGACTGTTAAATCTTTTAAACTGCATTTGAATGAATAGAATAGTTTGGACAGGTTGAATGAATAGAAGACTTCAAACGTACAGCCCAGGAGGTTGAAGTGAGACCCCAATATTTCATTCAAATTGGACAGTTTTGAAGCGCATGGCCAGACTCCTTCCGAACAAAATTGCTAATTGAGAAAACGTGAAGCTAGACTAGGCATGGGTACCGTATAAAATGTCCCTAAATTCATTTTTGAAATGAGTGTTTTTGGATGGGATAATCCATTAACAATAAGCTACGAACACACGTCATTCATAAAACATGGTCAAGATAAAACGAACTGCGTCTCACGACGAGAACAAGATATACATTAGGAACAATTCACATCACATCGAGCAGGTTCATGAGAAGTTCGACCCTGGTATTGCACTGCCTAGAAACAGGTAGCAGAGGCTGGACACAACTCACGCTCACGGTACGTGAGAATGCTAGACACAACTGCGTCAATAGTTCTGGTCGATGGTCTCAGTGCCGCATTCTTTCTCGGGTCTTGGACGCTTAGCGCAGATTTGAAGAAAGAAGGAGTAATTTAAGGTGGATGTGAGAGACCATGGAGCGTTTCACACATTTTCGTGAGTAATATAATCGAGTGCGCGGGTATAACAGCTAGTTTATGGTGAGTTAAATCCATTCGAAAACATGTAAAATCGAGTCGTCAGTCGTGTGTACTCATTGCCAAAAACAAGCTGTATCAAATTTGGAAAAGAGTTTCATCCTAAAAACCGCGATGCTCCCGTCAAACGAAGCATATTGCTTCGCTTAGCAATAAAACCAGGCGCAACGTAACGTAAACAACGAGGCTATTTAGGATATTTCTGACACTGACAGGCCCCCTGCAAAGACCAGTGTTATACATCTGCCCCTATCAAGAAAATAACTCTTCACAATTCCTGTGCTTCCATAAAAATAATAACAGCCGACCTGCATTGGGGCAGATTTTTTCTTAGCAACACTCGACTTTTTGTCTGCAACATCCGAAAGTGATTGATGAGCATATCTGTGAGACATGTTTCACTACGAAACGGATGCAAATACAATATTTGTATAAGCCACTAGTATTATTAGCAAAGAGATGTTCGTTGGGCTGGAGAACCTGAATAATTAATACAAGAAAATTTTAGAGGCATGAAACCTCTAGTAAACTACAATCACACACCTGGAGACTCCAATCACACGCTTTCGGTTTTCCAAGTTATTTTAGTAGCCACGCTAATAAAATAATACGAGTATTCAACCAGACATTATTGAATGTCGTCAATTTCTCGCTCCGCAAACACCAATGTTGAAAGTAAAAGTCCCGATATCCCAGAGGTAAGCTGGAAGAACTCCGTAATTAGGGTGACAGGCTGCACCTGACAACCAATTTAATATGAGACACGCACAAATGATCGATCGCTCAAGCATCCCGGCGGCACCTCCATGCTAACGTTTCTCTACAGGGTTATTTAAATGTGGAAAGCAAGACCCACTATCTCAGTATTTCTATGCAGGAACATGTGTGAAAGGGGAGAACACTGAAATTATCTAATCGTGAGTGAATGATGATTTGAATACTGTATGCGAAAAGTAAGACCCACTCTCTCAGCATTTCGCTGTGGGAACATATGTGAAAGGAAGAACAATGAAATGATCTAATCGTGAGTCAAGCCACGATCTTCAATGCATGGGTATTTACTTCTGCTTCATATGTCTCATGAAGGAATAAACAGAGCCGTTATAAAATTAAAATAAGAACTGGTGTGTCACACTCGTTTAATGAAAAGTATTAATATTCGTATTTATGACGATTCCTAATAAAATTTATGGCTAAAACCGGATGCCTCGCCAACAGATTTGGAGATAAATCATTCGTGCGCTCGCAAAACTCCGTAGGAATTAATTTGCTGTAGCTCTACAGGGCCGCTTCAGGCAACTAATGAACAAGTAGTGCCCGGTAATTACTGGAACACAGGTTGGATAAGGTTATAGGTTATTTTTAAGCTATTTTTTCCGTTTTAAAACGGAGCCCAAAATGATACTAGCAGAATTCAAAATGACTTGCTGCATTTTTATTGTGTTTCGACTGTATTTTTCGCTGAATACATTTCAAAAAATGCTAAATGTTTTAATAACGCGTCTTCAAAAACATTAACCCTATAATTACTTTACTGAAGGTTCTCAGAAATATGATTGTGCAGGCAAGTCATAAAATAAAAAGCACACGCTATTATTTAACTTCTGTTCAAGAAAATAATTCCTTTCAACCGCTTTATAGTAAATTATTTTATTAAATATATTGTGATCACGTTTTAAGCTCCAATTCCTTCCACATGTCGTCCATTTCTGTCCTCGCACTTTTGAACTTTTGATCACATCGATTAGCTGTCGACCATTTTTAGTAAGTTGAGAGTTCGTTAGTGATTCATTCTTTCAATTCTTTCGAGTTTTGGGGGGACTAGAAAGTGCTTTCGTCTTAAAGTGTCCCTATAGAAAATAACCACACGGTGTTAGATCTGGGGATCTTGGAGGCCACTCAATTTCTTGCTTTATACAACTATGCACAACTTATATAAATGCTATTATTAAAAACTTTTCACAACTGTGCTATCGGGCCACTGATAACTGTTAAAACACGGCTGAGAGAAGTTTTTAATAATCGCATAGTTGTATTTTGTCAAAACGTATAGTTTTTGTTGAAAAACGTTCAACGAAGAATGTAGTCGAAACGGAATCAAACTGCAGCAATTCGGGTTCCGTTTTCGTGGTATACTGTATAGCGTTAAAAACAAACATCGGCATCTACGGATGCTTTATTTCCAATTGAAGCATGATACAAATCACCTTCTACATTGGTTTTTCAAATGCCTTACAACTAACACCAGGACGCCATGACGCATTCCCCCGGTCAAAGACCGGTACCCATTTCAGACACCTGGGTAGAGTGGGGTATTGTGCTTAGAATTTTTTCTCCTATACCCGACAGAGAAAATCGCCATCAGCGCCGAGACTCGAACCCGCGTTTCCCGCACGGAGTCAGGTCCTATAGACACACGGCTATGGCGAGCCCGCAGAATCTACGCACAAAGTGTGTTCCCGCCCAAGAAATTGAGTACAGTAACAGTAAATTGGCTATTGGTATTGGTAACAGTAAATAAATTGAGTACAGTAACAGTGAATTCAAATTAGATGGATTTTAGTTTAAGCCTTTCTATTCGCAACAAAGGCGTTTCAAAGTGAGGAAGAATCCAAGAAGGCCCCATTCAGCATCAGTATGGAGTTAAGGGAACGCAAATTCTACGCACAAGTTGCATAGAAACAGCAAGTTAAGAAAGAAGTCAATGGAACAAAATAAAAGATGAAAAAGCCTGAAAAAGGACAGCAGGGAAATGAAAAAAAGATGGTCTGTAACATAATAAAAATAATATATTTCAAACAGAAAAGCTTATCTAACCTTTAACTCAGGACCACTGAAACGGTTCTTGTAGCAAAATAATACATTCTCTAATTAGGCGTTTGCTAAACAAACTATCAATATTGAAATACAAAGCACGTCTATCGTCCATCAAAATATTCAATATTTGGTAGAAAATTGTATCGGAAAGACAACAGAATGCAAAGAAATAGCACGAGGAAATAGAGACAAATGTCTTGACTGCAAGGAAATAGCAAAATTACCTGCGATGTCTCCTAGAGCATCTATTCATTGATATAAGTGAAGCGAACAAACAGATGCCAAGAAGCATCGTCCCTTGAATCCAAAGGAGAGATGTTATTGTATCAGAAAGTATTTGGAGCGTCTGTCACGGATCACGGAAAAGCCCTAAAGTTTAAAAGGGGTTTCATATGTAAAATATAAAAACTAATGACATGGAGAGAAAAACTAACCGCTGTTTTTCAAAAAGCTTTTAGAATCGCATCGGACAGAAAAACGCGCCAAGAGTCTCGGGCGACAGCGACCCAATAACCTGCTACAAGAGCCAAGAAAAACTCGACATTGGTGGCGCTCCTAAGTAAAGAGCCGATCTTCGTGAGACGAAACTTTCGAGGACAGGAAATGCCTTAGCTGCAACACAACACCTTGCTGCAACAAAAATGGAAAGATGGACGACCATCGGAAAAAAGGCATCGGTAAAAACTACGTTCGAATAATGAAAGAAAACTACGCATCTGTAAGTCACACAGAACATGATGTAAGTACGTCATGTGACGAATAAATGCAAAAACAATGATGGTGATACCTACACGCGCAAGCTGTGCACACCTTGAGCAACGGAAGGAGCGTTGAAGGACGGAGGCTGACCGGTAAGCTGGTTAATTGAAAGCCAAACTTGACTCATTTGTCTTTCAACCTCCGTCTGTTCGCCAAAAGAACGTAAATAACACTAGACCTTGTTGAAGTACAAGGTATGGTCTTTATGTTATACAGTTAACGAACTACACTATACACCTGTACTATACACAAACTACTATACTATACACCTGTAAAAGTTGACTCAGTTCACCTCTTCAGTTCACTGGTGATAAGTGTTCAGTAGTCAGGGATTCTTACACGTAAATGTTCATGTCTCGTATAGTGAAACTGGTGAACGTGCGCCAGGGGGTCATATAACTGACACACGTGAGTCCGTTTACGCAGCCCACTGCGTACCAAAAGCATCGAGCACAGAAGAAGAGTACATGAAAAGTGCCATCTACTCCAGATAGCGAATTGCACCAAGTGCCATAACTCAGGGCGAAGCATGCAGAAGCTGCGGGTCGAGCGAGAGTATAGATCGATAGTCTCCCTCCTGGCGCACTGTTTTCTAAGATGCTTGCAAAACAGCGCCCTAACGACACTAGACTTTCTTTGCTCTGCAAAAATGTGCCCAAGTAAAAATCGTTGCTTCGTAATATCAGCCTTACTGTGGGTAATTTATCCCTTTACGAATGAAAAATAATCTTCATCCGTGTAATGGTTTTCTACCTGCACGTATTTAATTCTACCATTGCAACGATTTTATTTCTATGATTAAAAGAAGTTCCAGATCATATTAGACTCCATTCTGCCGGTTTAGGTCTCTCAATATTAATCAATTAACGAATCTGCTGCCACCATTCGCATTGAACAGAGGGGAAAAAAGGAATTTCGGTAAGTAGACTCAGGAAAAGATTACAACATTTATTACGACGAGAAACTACTAACCGACGCTACCGCAGGAGAACTGCAAGAAAGAACACATTGTTATGTCTAAATAAACTCGGATCACTTATCGTAAATGAGTAGGACGCTGTCTAAATAAACTCGGATCACTTATCGTAAATGGGTAGGACGCTGAATACACAAAACAAGTACTGAGGATCAATCAACAGTGATGTGGGAGATGCAGGTGATTACCTCCACAGTGTGGAGGTAACCACCTGCATCTTCCACATCTATGTTGTACACCATGAAAGTCGATATCAAAACCTATTTACTAATGAAGGTTCACAGAACACGAGTTAGCACGTAATTGCGATGCTACTTCAAATCACCTTCACAGAATGACAGTGAACGTAAAATATTTTGAAGTTGTACTCTAATTCAGTTCACTAAGGATATTTATTCAATACACCTGTAAGAGTTGATTCACTTCACTGGTGATAAGTGACTAGAAACATAACTGGCAGAACCGAGCCCTCAGTCTTGAGACTATTTTAGCAGTACGTCTTCACGGGCACACCAATCGGTGGAGGCGCTTCGGACACTCGAATGTTAACTCTCTGGGCGCCTCGAATCCACTGAGTGAGGGTAACCTCCACCTACTCCAACCTCCACCTAATCTAAGCGTCGGGTGTCAGCGTTACAAACGCATCCTATCGGTATTACAAGAAACGAGAGTCGATTAATTTGTAAGGTAATTTCAGCCGCCCTTACCACAACAAAAACGTTAAAAAAAGAGGAAGGGTGAAGGTACCATTTAATATGAAGTCAAGGGAACGCGCAACTTATGCACAAGGTGTGTTCCCGCACAGGATCCCGTGCTCATAGAAACAGTAAGTTGAGAAAGAAGGTTAGGAAACAAGATTACAGTTGAAAAAGAAAGTCAGAGATGCAGAAAAACAGGAGAGCAGTGAACCTAAAAAAGGTGGTTTCTAACAAAAACAAAAAACATTTCATTTCATAAAAGGAAAGCCTACCAATAACTCAGCTGGAGAATTCAAATTTTTCCCCTTGTCAGCGTTAAATTCAATTGAGGGGAAAAACGGGAGTCTGCTTAAAACGAAAAGGGATACATACACAGTATTTAATGTCGAGATATACCTATGCTACCTACGTATAATTTGTTGAATATAAAAGACTCTCTAAACACACAGCAAAAAACTGTAATAGTTTAATGAAATGATGAAAGGTTAATTTTCTCGCATAAGACGTTAGGAGCCCGTTGCGGTGGAGAGAAGAGTGTGAAGGAGAGTAAGGGTAGACGTGCAATCGACGTCGGTGTATATTCGATGAACTGAAGCTGGAACTCCAGCGTTCTTCGTATCAAATATTCACGGCATGACAGGATCAAAAGGATTGTGAAGGAGGTTGTCCAAATGTTTGTCTTTTGACAAGAACTTGTTTCTGAAGAGTCAATATTTTGGTTCCTTTCAAGTCGGATCGAGGAGACACATGGGCCAGACGTTTTCCTTCCTCTTAGAGTTTCTATCGAGAGTTATATGTAGTTTCTGGATACCAATCCTGTCGAAGAGTTGCTGTCGACCTATGCCTGCCGTAGAGTTCCTGTCGACCTATGCCTGTCGTAGAGTTCCTGTCGACCTATGCCTGCCGTAGAGTTCCTGTCGACCTATGCCTGTCGTAGAGTTCCTGTTGACCTATGCCTGTCGTAGAGTTCCTGTCGACCTATGCCTGTCGTAGAGTTTCTGTCGACCTATGCCTGTCGTAGAGTTCCTGTCGACCTATGCCTGTCGTAGAGTTCCTGTTGACCTATGCCTGTCGTAGAGTTCCTGTCGACCTATGCCTGTCGTAGAGTTCCTGTCGACCTATGCCTGCCGTAGAGTTCCTGTTGACCTATAACTGTCGTAGAGTTCCTGTCTACCTATGCCTGTCGTAGAGTACCTGTTGACCTACAACTGTCGTAGAGTTCCTGTCGACCTATAACTGTCGTAGAGTTCCTGTCGACCTGTGCCTGTCGTAGAGTTCCTGTCGACCTGTGCCTGTCGTAGAGTTTCTGTTGACCTATAACTGTCGTAGAGTTCCTGTCGACCTATGCCTGCCGTAGAGTTCCTATTGACCTATAACTGTCGTAGAGTTCCTGTCGACCTGTGCCTGTCGTAGAGTTCCTGTTGACCTATGCCTGTCGTAGAGTTCCTGTTGACCTATGCCTGTCGTAGAGTTCCTGTCGACCTATGCTTGCCGTAGAGTTCCTGTTGACCTATGCCTGTCGTAGAGTTCTTGTCTACCTATGCCTGTCGTAGAGATCCTGTTGACCTATAACTGTCGTAGAGTTCCTGTCTACCTATGCCTGTCGTAGAGATCCTGTTGACCTATAACTGTCGTACAGTTCCTGTCGACCTGTATTTCAGGTCGAGTATAATACAGGTGGTTGTAGGAGCCCCAATATTTTAGAGGTAGTGTAACGAAGTTCTTTTATTAGTACCAAACCTATAATGCAGTTCCGTTTAACGAATTTGGATTGCACTAGTAATGATGAAGCCAAAAATTTGAAAGAACTGCCCACAAAGAAGCAACGCTCTCGTTTCAGGAAACTGTCAAATTGACGTCAGATTATATTCTGAGATAGCTTAATAAAGCCATTTTAACCGCAACAACAATGTTCCGAAGCGCAGAAGGCACTATTTAGTTTAGAATATTAGAAACAGGGAATTTATCCAAAAGGTGTGTTCCCACACCCTACACAAAAAACAATGATTGAAAATCGTTTAGGGAACACGATAAAAATCGAAGAAGAAAGTAATAAGTGATGAAAAAAGGACGGCAGTGAACTTAAAAATTATGGATATAACAAAACAAAAACCTACTTCATTCCAACAAAAGTCCAACCTAGCCTTCAGCTCGGGACTTCACATCTTCCCTGGCAACTCTATTTTTCACACATACAATGGTTGCATCACTCTGAGGAATACTGGAAGACGAAAAATATTCTCAAAGTAGAAACTCACACAAACGCCTACCCTCGCGAACACGCCATACCAATTTTCCCGCTGCAGCAAACATTTCGACCCAGCGATCTCACTGATTCAGAAGCTCGGTTTCAAAGCATAGAAAAGGAAGCGACATTTCCGGGAAACGTGACTGAACTGTCGACAGAATGAAAAGAGGTAATCTGGCACCGCACCTTCCACTTCACTTGCTAAAGAAACTTGAAAAGATGAGCAGAAAACATGTTGACGGCAGAGGCGGTAAGTAACTACATTAGAAACGCTCTCAGCTAACACAAGTCTCCAAGGCGTATACGGACTCTTACTTTAACTCCATCCTAAATCACGACAAGCGATCCTCCAGGAAACTGCAAAGTGTCCCCACAGAGTTTAAACATTCGTGAGGTAAAACAGGTAGGTGAAAACATTTTTTCACTCGAAGAAACAATTTTGATGGAGTTTAGCGTTCGTAGTCGGATATTCTAGCATTATTTAACACTTGAACAAAGATTTCACTATCACTAAAACAAATTTTGCGTGATGGCCGTGAAGGATAGTAAACAGTTTTTTTACTTTAGAAGACTTTGGAGTTGTAAGAAATACATGTTTGTTTAAATGTCAAAACTTTGATTATTCCATACAAAAGAAGCATAAAACATAAGCTGGGTCGATCTATTCATGACTGTATGAAGAATTAAACAAACCTCAATAAAAACGTTGCAGTAATCTATTTAAAATAGCGATGTGAATGAGGAAAAAGAACTAACCGATAAAAAATTTAAAGCTTTATCGTTTACAACAGGAATTCTACAAAAAGTTACCACCTTTTCTCAAAATAACGAAGGATAATATTGTAATCCAACAATAAGGATGAACGCGAG
This sequence comes from Platorchestia sp. MABIK, assembly GCA_014220935.1. Taxonomy (NCBI): domain Eukaryota; kingdom Metazoa; phylum Arthropoda; class Malacostraca; order Amphipoda; family Talitridae; genus Platorchestia; species Platorchestia sp. MABIK. Next base: position 148,773 of record JACJUY010000859.1, on the reverse strand, counting down.
ATTTAAAATCACTCTTGGCTGGAAATATCACTTCGGAAACATGGAGACGCAAACGGGAATTCAATCCAGAGAGTTGCAAAAACTCATAGACCTGCCACAATGCACGCAGAAGGAAAACGAATGAAATAGTATAGTGCACGAATTCATACGCGCTAAACACAATGCAGGTCACAACAACAAACGCAGGTATACATTTACGATGGCTACATCAAGATGCCTTGGCGAACGCTGGGCCTTCTAGATAAGCTGGAAAATATGCGTAGCGCGAATTTTGTTTTTTAAGTAGCAACAATTGGCTATTCCCTATGCATTTATGGATTTACATACAATAGTGTAATCTACAAATAAGTTATGGATTTAAAACCGATTGGTATTACACATCGTCTTTCTATGAAATCTAAAGAAAAACTCTGTAGGACTCAAAATTGTAGCTAAAAATTTCAACATATGCGATTTTCTAAGACACTACAAAATACTCAAGTTAGAACCAGCCAAAACAGGCTTTATAGCACTAACTACCTACCCTGAGGTCAGAGTAGTTACCAAACGTAAAATGAGAAATTGAAGCCACACTTAATTTCATTCCATGATGAAACAGCACGGGCTTCTGAACGTAGAAACTTTCGGTTAGTTATCCCCACAAATATCTTGCCTCTTCATCTGTAGCATTAAATTCAGACGTTAACGCTAAACATGACTCGATGCTGTCCCTTGCTTTCTCGCACTCAGCATGTCTATTCATAGCGCCGCGCAAATGCTGTAAAAACTCCAAAAAAGATTTGAAGTTCAGATCTGGACCGACACTCATCTATACAGCAGCGAAGTTTCAAAAGGGGAGCGGAGACTTGATTGGAGCTCTTTTACATGCTACAGAAATGATGAGGGTTTCTGTCGTAGCTCTAGAAGATGTGAGGAAGACCTTTCCGAGCAAATAAAATAAAATAAAAATTAAATGGAAATAGAAGTACATCGTTACGCCTCACTATGAATTCTGTTTTTAATTTCAACCACGGAATCTTTAATCCTTCGTTGAGCTTAAATTAACCAGAGTTAAGTTATACCGCAAGTTATTGGGGACTGTCAAAGAAAAACAAATTTGTTCTGAACAGAAGAAAGAGAAAGGCACGATTTAGTGTGAAATTAAGGGAAACGCACATGGTGCGTCCGCGTACCCTGAGCATTGAAACAGCAAGATAGAAAAAAGTTTTTGATACTAGATGAAATCTGCGGAAAAAAAGAATAGGCACTGATAAGAAGGACGGCAATGAACCGAAGAAAGACGATCCAAAATAAAACAAAACCCTGTACTGTTTCAACAAAATTTAGGCCTGCGTCTTTTAACCTCACATCTTCGTGGGAGCGCTAATTCCCGTAAGTACAATAATGTTGCTCACCAGAGGGAGACCTGTATCTATTTACGATCACCCTTTCATTGCTATAATTATAAAAGAACGCTCAAACATCTTTTTCACTCAATTAAGCGATTACCATAAAAACTTGAGAAAGATGAAGTTCACGTAGCGCTCCGAGAGCGCAAAAATTGGATAGTCACATTGAAACAGTTCGTTTCTCCGACAAATGACGGCCTAAACATCTCAATAAAACAGAATTGGGAAATGAAAAAATATTGAGTAATAGAGACCCTGGTATACGAGGTTGGTTGCACGGTACACCAGCCTTCCCACTAAAGAGACGAAGAAATATGGAATGGAAAGAGAAACCTCAACTGTAAATCAAAGCACGCTGCAAAGTAGTGCAACGAAAGTGTGATTTTTTGTGGTGAGAAGTTCGGGCTTCTACGGTCACATTCTCTTTAAAATTTTTTCAGCGAATGAGTGAAGCCAATATTTAATTACAGCTTCACACATCGATTCAGGACAGTCGATCTATCGCTTCAGGGTGCTGGGGCTTATGAATGAGACGAAAGCACGAAATCCTAAACTTTCTTTACAAAGTGCCCAAGAGCCAATGATCCTGTGGAAACATATCCCTTAATATAAGAAAGAAGAATTATGAGCTCAAGGAGTTCAACTTAAACTTCATGATATGACGACAACTCAAGCCGAAAAATCAGAAACCTGATAGGGGAATGAGAAAAAATGGACAAATATTACCTCAACAAATTAAATCGACTGACCTAACTGGGTGTAAATTGAACTGCTCAACACAGTGCTCTCCCAGAAGATGCAATTAAAATGATCAATCCACAAGAAGAGAAGTAGTTGAAGTAGCCATACGCGGAAGTTCCATTCGAGGCACCTTAGTGACAAGAAGAGAGCTCCATTTCGAAATGTCAGGTTCTGGCAGAGCGAGCGGCGCCAAGGGTCATCTCGTGTTCAATGATCCCTCACCTGCTGGGGCGCTCAGTTGCACAGTAGACTTAGCTCTTAGAAAAATAATCCGAGGAATGTGTCCGAATGTTCGCCACTGAAGACAACCGAAAAAAAAGATAAGGACCTGCTGACCAAACACGGCCTCGTTACATGCTCTGCATTTGACGTCGCTTATTTGTAGGAACTGCACTTCCCATGGACAATCTCACAGCTGAACAATGATAAGTCTGACTCAGTGAGAGAATTTGTAGGTAATCTAGTTGTATAAATTGACATTCGAGTTTTTAAACTTTTTTGAAAACTTTCCAGGCAGAATAAACTTCACCAATAAATAAGATCAATATTTTAGCGTTTTACCGTGCAAGCTCGAATCTCAATCTAACTGATCACATAGTGCGTCCATTTACATGCAAGAACAATCACAACCGTCGAAGTGCTTGGAACGGCGGCAACTAAATGACGGTCGAAAAAATATCACTTCTAAGAAAACAAAGTTCAGTATATGAAACTGCAAAAAAATCAAAACCGTAAAGAAGGTGACTCCAAAACACAGCAACGTAGCCTCAACTTCATTGGATTTAGCTAGAACGCAACACACGACGGCTCAGAAAAGACTGCCGATATGCAAAGCGCAGATTACACGGCTACAGGACCGTTATGCCCACAGCGGCCTCGCGTCGCTGGTATGGACGCAACTTCCCATGATGCTCTCAAACACGCTCGTCTTATCGACGCTCCGATGTAGGCTGCATCTAAAATTCAAATGAAGGCCCATCTAAAATTTTTAAGCGCCCAAATGCTCATTTTATACACGCTTATTCGATCACGTTGCTTGTTTTTATACAACGTCGCGCATCAGATCAGGTTTAAGCGATCATACTGTCTCTTACCTAATTGCGTACTTCTTCAACCACAAGGCACAGGACTGCCTGCGATGTTTGCTTGAGCTGCGTGGTTCCCGCGTGCAGGTTATCGAGGGTGGGCTACGTAGTCTGGGGGCGTTCTCGGTCACAGGAGAAATCAACGAAGGGAAAGAGACTGCCAAGTCTGACTTATTCACCAGCAGGAAACAGCACTTCCAGCAAATTTGATGACGAACAAACTGAATATTCTGGCTTACACAAAACATCAAAGGCTGGCGCGTCTAGGGAGTTCAATGGAGAGGATCAGGAACAGCCGAGCCTACTTCCCACTCACTCAAGTTCACAGCACGAGCTTGCATGCAAATGAATGCGTAACAGATGCCCCTAGAAAAAATCAGAAAAGGCTTTTGCAAAACCAATGCTTTTCCTGACATTTATGCAAGGGATAACTTTATGTTCATCGTTATTCCATTGATTTTACTTGACATATAAAAGACAAAATAAAATGTGGACAATACTAAAATTATGATTTTATCTTCTCATACCCCAACGAAGATGTTCAAAGAGAGGAAGCAAGAAATTGCCATTTAGCATGGAGATAAGGGAACGCGGAATCTATGCACAAGGTGTGTTCTCACACAGGATCCCATGCGCATGGAAACAGTATAAGTTAAGAAGAAAAGTTGTGAAACATGATAAAATTTGAACAAGAAAGTCAGAGGTGCTAAAAAACATCAACGCAATGAATCGAACGGAAAAGGTGGTCCTTAACAAACAAAAAAAAATATTTCAACAAAAAGAAGGCCTACCTAACTCTCAGCTAGGGACCGAACATTAGGGACCATTTTTTTAGGGAGCGCTAATTCCCGAACAAAAGGAATCAATGGCCACAACATGGCTTCATGGCTATAAAGATATATACATAAGTGAACCTCTTTTCCATTCAACAGTACACAAACAACCCCAGCACTCCAGAGATGAGGTGACACGCGCATGTTACAGTTAAACAAAAATAATTCTACAGGACACACCGACTCAATACATAGAAATTACAAATTAAAGACTTACCCCGTAACGATGCTCAAGTGTGTTGCCACTTCGTTGATTCCACATGACTTAGACAATCGAATATTATCCCGTGAATACGACCAATAAGCGTTAGCACGTACACCCTCAGATGAAGTCAATTACATTTTGCAGAAAAAATAATTCGGCGTCACAAAGCACTAAATAAAATAAACACACGCGTATTTGTTTCGAGTTAGTTGATAGCGGAACCTAAAACTAATTTTTCCACATTTCTACTTAAGTCGATGATATGATTCACAGGGCACTTTCTTCTTTTCTTGATATGATATTTTCTAAGGCAGTGAGGTATTTATCACAAATGGATACAATCGATTTTCATACCTGAATTCTTTCAGAGAGCCTAGTCCAAAAAAGATCTTGGGGAAAACAACAGTCACATGAGAAGAAGCATACAAGAAGTTACGGAAGATGACTAAGAAAGCAACTGAACAATCTTCCATTAAGGAATTTCAGCTCAACAGGAACAAGTCCTACATAAATGATGACTAGAGAAGCATTTCAATCGACGAATACCAATTAGTCCCAAAAGAAATGTGATAAATTCTGAGCCCTTCAAAACACTGGTGTCAGTAGAGTTCGCATATTGCAACAATGAGCATTTCCACTTTTTCTTGTCTTCAACTGAACGGTAAAATAACCACGAAATATAACTTGCATTTAGTTAGAAGCTTTTTTACGCATGTGATGTTTGTGCAGACAATTTGACGTAACATATGATGATTACCTTTTCATTATCGAAAATAATAAATTCTGATCAATGGATCGATATTACCAATTCACGCATGCTGCTGGTAAAAAAACTATTTCACTCGTTTCAAATAGTAACGGTTTTCAATTTGTTTGTTTCAAATGTCAAGGCATCTCGTAGTACTAGCACAGTACATCCATAACGAACGATGACTAGGAACGATACTATTGGTTAATCTTTTGCTGTATGAGCCAAGTCTAACTTTTTCGCCGCCTCAGCGATTTAATCGCTGAAATCGCTTACGCGGCGAAAAACATGTGTGCAGGCGGCGAAAAAGTTAGACTGGGAGAGTGAGAATTCCTGGTAGGATTCATCTCAGAATACACACAAACACACGGTTATATATTCAGCAATATTTATTCTGTGATTTTCCGCGCGTATTTCAATGCAATTCAAGTCTCGATTTTTGGCGTTCTCGTTTTTCACTGTCGTGCTCAGACACAAACACGCAAATTTCAACGGCAAAAAACAAAGACTTTAGTCTAAGGAATGTTTCTGAAGTTCAGAAAAACCAACGTATTCTCGGCACCAACAAGGTTCAATACGAAACGTGATAGCTCCGACACCTGATATGATGAGGCTTTCTGACGCCGTGGCAAAAATCGATTAAAGTAAAAAGATTGTGAGAAGTCTGTGTGAGAATTCAAGTGCAGTAAACAAGTTGGAAAATTTCAAACTAGGCAGTTGAGGAACGCTCGAAGAGAAAAACAGGGTTGCACTTCTTTTCCTTTGCTGTTTGGTTTGTACTCAGAAGAATTACCTGTTCGCTTGAGACTGAGTAAATTGGAACTAAACTCTTGAAAAGATGCCGCGTTGTCTGTTGCGTGGTGATGACATTACTGTGGTGAGTGAGTCAAAACAGGAACTATGGCGGATGCTTGAGCTGGGTGATAAGAGATATTCATGATAGAGATTTGGAGGTGAAAATTGATGGAGATAGAGGCAAAATTTCCGTCATAAATGCTGAAGAGACGTGAAAATCAACCGCGGAATATAGCGAGAGCTAAAAAAAGCAGAGAAAAATATAAGTACTAAGAATAATCACTAAGAATGTTAAAAAAAATTGGTAAAAGCTCTTTAGTGGTGTGGAAGGTTTGGCAGTTTGGGAGACGAGGTTTCCGTCTCAAAATCTACAACAATTTGAAAGAGTATCGAAAACGTTTGCTGCTTAGGCGCCAACTCTATCTTGTTCCCTCTCAGGTTAAAACCATATCGAAGAAATTCGTTCTTGCAGTGTATAAATATAGGTAAGCCTAGAATCGTCTCGTTCCAGTATTTCTGAGAGCTGCAAAAAAATATTTCAATCTCAAATTACGCTTCTCTAGACTTATTGTCGAAGATTCTTAAGACACGAAATGATTAAGGAGATCAAGATAATTTATAAATTAAAATTAGAGTTTGGAACTCTTCAATCAGAATACGGATGACATCGTACCTAAAGACGTCACGATTTATTCGCGAAATTGTGATTGCTCTTCACTAACTTGAATTGAATGAAACCGAATGTGTCTCACAATTATGGCTTTTGCATGTTAGTAGCCTAAATAACTTATCACTCAAGCGAACAAAAGTAGTGGTTCGACTTCACAAAATTAAAATTACGCGTATTGAACAAGTTAATCACAACACATTGGAGGTGAAGGGCCCAAGTAGGATTGCAGGACGTGGAGGTAGGAAATTGAATGACGAACAAAAAGAGTGCGATTTGAATAAATGGAAGCATTGCATGATTAGAAAGTCTACTTCAACTTGGTATACCATGAAAGATATACGAGAGGTAAAGATGATTCGTGATGGGGGTTTTGAGGCCCCCTCCTGTTCGCAGTCGGATACAACGCCCCAAGTGTAAAAAGGTGAACACAGTCAAACAAGGAAAATAATTAGTTATACTATACATGCAGCTATAATTAAGAATAGAAGGAAGATTATCTAGTAAAGGAATGTTGAAAGTTAGAGCATGAAAGCGAGATTCCTATGAGGTATTTTTGAGCAGTGTGAAAAGAAACGGAGGCTTTCCAGATTAGATGATTGTGATTCTGTTAAGAACTATCTTTACAGCGTTGAATGACACGTGCTACCTGAATGTCGTTAATGCAATTAATATTTTCATTGATTTGAACAATAAACGCTGAATATGAACAATCAGGCACTTAAATAGATTTTGGAGAGCCACAACGTATGAGGGTTTATTGATGACAAGCTGATTCAGTGATGCCCTCATGGTTGATGCTGCATGGAAAGGCCCATGATAATCTATGCATAAATGCTTTAGATGAGTCAGATACTCAAACAAAAAATTCATTGGGGTTTTCCTGTTGTATGTGCATGTGTGTATTAGAAGAGCCGTAGGTCGTATAAATGCTCTGACTGCAGTCGCCTCTCGTTCTCAAGTTCAAAGATGACTAATTTCTGAAAACTCTTCCTTGAAACAATAGCATGTAGTTATACAGCTGAATTCATAACGTTTGACCTTACACGAGTAGAGTGGCTGATTTCTGCAAAGATGAGAACTATGAGAAGCATTATAGTAGCGCATGAGCCAATTTGCTCGATATCCATGAAAACAAGGACTGATAGCTGCGAAAACTCCTGTATTTGAATCCGGAATTGGCTCACGCAGCACAGGTAGTGCGTCATCTTATTACGAATACAAAACACAACTCTCATAATAATAGGCTCAAATCAAATGATCAGGAATCAAAAAAAGCTAGAATGAATTGTTAGGCAAAGATGGCAGAAAAAACAAAGCAGCAATACAAGTTAGTGGAATAAGAATGCAATGTAAAAAAGAAAGAATTTAATGGTGGAAAATCTTCACGGTAAAAAATAAAATGTTTGGGATTTTTTCTGTGAGACTGTGACGCGCTCCATTAGAAAGAAAAGCTTTGTCCAATAAAGATCCCCTTACGCAGAAAAAGTCAAAGGGAGAGAACACAAAATCAGAAGCGACTGCATTAACAAGAGTGCTCCGAAAAAATACGTTTACTGCCAACTCCCCGAAAAGCATAAGAGGAAACTGAAATAGAATGCAAGCCGACGGTTTAAAAACGACGGCTCGTTGCAGCGATGCAGCAGACCTTCTAGGAAGAATGCTGTATCGTCTGACACTCACTGGAATAGACGCAATTAGCATACGCTTTTGAGCGTAGCCAGGAATCATGCCATCGCTTGGACGACGGAAAAGAAACCCTCTTCAATGCAACTTTATAGAATATGATATTGATATAAAAGCAGTTGCCATGCTCGTTTGAGCGTTGCTAAGGAATCTCGCCTATTACTTCAACGACTCTGGAGGAAACTCTCATCGCTGCAACTCCCTGCAGTATGATATTGAGATAGAAGCAGTTACCATACCCTTGAGTGTAGCTCAGGAATCCTGCCTACAACGAGAACGACTCTAAAGAACAATGCTGTTCAGTGCAACTCTCAGAAATAGGAAGCTGGAAGAGACGGCGCAGGAAGTCATCCTGTTGCATCTCTGTTTGTTAGAAGAGCCGTAGGTCGTAAAAAGGCTTCTAATCGTAGACGTAGGTTGTAAAAAGGCTTCTAATCGTAGACGTAGGTTGTCAAAAGACTTCTAATCGTAGACGTAGATCATAAAAAGGCTTCTAATCGAAGACGTAGATCATAAAAAGGCTTCTAATCGTAGTCGTAGGTCGTAACAGGGCTTCTAATCGTAGACGTAGGTCGTACAAAGGCTTCTAATCGTAGACGTAGGTCTTATAAAGGCTTCTAATCGTAATCGTAGATCGTAAAAAGGCTTCTAATCGTTGACGTAGGTTGCAAAAAGGCTTCCAATCGTTGTCGTAGATCGTAAAAATTTTCAGGAATCCCGCCTATCACGAGAACGACTGTAAAGAACAATGCTGTTGAGTGCAGCTCTCCGGAATAGGAGGCTGGAAGAGACGGCACAGGAAGGTAAAGCAGGAAGGCCGCTACTACAGCACAGAAGGCTCGAACTCGGCCCCAAAAATGGGGCGCCAGGTCGGCTTTATTAAACCGCGGCCAAGGAGGCCGACGCTCGAGAGAAGCTCAGACGGAAATTGTAAAGGCGGCCTAAAAAATTGGCGTACTTTAAAAATAAATCCGGAAGTAAAAAAAGAAGCTTCGAGCCCAAATCACCAAAACAGAATTCGAACTGGGGCTCTCACAAAAGAACTGGGGCTCTCATGATGTGCTAACGATTCAGATCAAGAATTTGCAAGCGACTTCTCAGGGAAACTAAAAAGGCCATTATTCAGGCTGAATGGATTATACACGAAAGGACAGGCTCCCGTAATGAAGAGGAACTTACTTTTTGTATTCTCTCTGATTACAACACGCTATTTAGCTAATTTTTACTAGACACAATATATAATACGCGAGTGAAAATAATTCACTTTTATGACTTGGTGACAGTTCTAATGTTGATTTTTATATTATAATTTAGGGTAATTTTTTAAGGGGCGTCAGTCTTCATTTAAAAACTTTCAACACTGCCGCTCAAAAGTGATTAGCGTGAAGAGAATGGAATGGGGAGTTGAAGAATGATGTAGATCTGGACCTCGACCACAGTCGTGATAAAAATCTCTGATGTCTCACGATAGTTTTTCCAACGGAAAAAAGAGGACGAAATCTAAGACTATCAAAGCACTTCACTGGAGTGAACTAGGAACGCCGAAACATTATTGTGCAGCAAAACATATGGATATTAAAGACTCCTAGATGTGCACTGGCGAGGAAGGTCGACACAGGTAGACTCTTTTCCTCACTGAGGAACCTCGGGAACCTCGTGGCAACTCCTGAGGACCAGCAAACATTCAAGATTCAGCACGACACCAGCTGAAGGGTTTGGCCTCGATTTGAAGAGTATGACCACGATTTGAAGGGTAGAGCTTCGATTTGAAGAGTCTGGTCTTGATTCGTTGAGTCTGGTGTTGATTTGTTGAGTATGGTCTTGATTTGCAGAGTCTGGTCGTGATTAAGCTTCAAAAGCTAGCTAATGCAAGGCACTGCGTAAAGTTTATCATGTCTAAGAAAACAAACCAAAAATATTTTGAATCTGCGAGAATGACTATTTGAAAATTTTTTCAATAGACTTTCCGAGTGACAAAAAGTTCACAAAGAGATGGCTGTAGAGAAAAGCAATGCCAAATAACTATTAACCCTGAAAGACAAGAAAACCATTTTGATGTATGAACATGAACGCAGAATGCCCCTGACGTCGTAAAGAAAATGATATGGCTTCATGGCCAAGGATTTGAGCGCTTGAATATTCCAGCGATTTGCACGGAAGCGATTCAATGGCGCTAATATGGACAAAGTTATTCTCTTCTGACGCGACGTTCGAAGCGGTTCTTTGGAAAAACTCTGCTGTGCAATGACCTCACTAGACGATACGGAAAATTTAATTAACGATTTGACTGAACACAGTCTCCTTAGATCAAAACAATGAAAACAATATATAATTATTAATAACCGCTCACAGCGACGAAAAACAGGGTTCGACAAGTATTTTATCTTATAACCGGTTCCGATGGGAAGAAGACCAAAGAAATTAGGGTAACGAAAAATTACACCACTACAAACACACACACAGCCCGCTTTGAAAACACCCAAAAATTTTCAGTCGTTTTGAATCTGAACTCGATCCATTGAGAGCACGGAACACAACACGGCTTTTTGAACAAGTAACAAATACGCGCAGATCAGGAGTTCACAGTTAAAAACGGAGCAAGGGCAAGTGCAGTTTCGGCAAGTGGGCCCGTTTGCGACAGAGGAAGGCAGACGGCGGCATCCTGAGGCATGGTAAATGCGATGATGAGGAGAGACGTTCAAGAGTTGAAGGGTCAGCCAGGCAATCCAGCACGTGCCCAGAATAGTTCAAAACACAGCCACCCTTGCACAGCCGAGCACGTAAGCCTAAAGTTCCTTAAAGTATGTCAAAGGGCACAAAAAGCGGCGGCAGCAGAGCTCCATTTTTACGTAGCTGTTCAAAAAAGGAGATAGGCAACTGAAGCCTTGAGTACAAACGCCGGTGCAGCAACTGAATGGAGGATGGGAGCAGACACACTGAGCACTAGAGCGGCCCGCAGCAGGACACTCCACACCCGCACACTTCCCGCCAGACACTGGAGTGCCTGGACCTCAGTACCCTCACTTATTCCCCTAGCGAGCGCTCCGCACACTAGAAATACTGGCACCAGCTGAGACCAGTTTCTTCCCTCGGCAACCGTACTAAAAATAAAGTCGAGTCACAAAATGCGTGCCACAGATAGACAAAGCTCAGTTCACAACCAATTCCCGTTGAACTTCATTACCGGTGTACTTTCCGCTCAAACGTAAGCAAAATAAGATACATGTATGAACGATGTAAAAGTAAAACTGTTATGCATGTTAATTTTTTTATGTATCAAATCATGATGATCGTGAATACATGAAGTATGAGACTCACTAGCCCCACCAAGGTGCACAAAAATCGAAAATGGGCTGGTAATTAGAAATCCTGGTCCATGCTGCAGTTCCTATGCACACGGAAATTCTCTGAACAATTAGAGGAAAATTATCAACACGATAGATAACATCGAGAACCAACGGAAGATGATTTAAGTAGAAAATAATTTCTGGTCAAACCACATTTTTCAGCAGTGGATACTACACCTTTTTCACTTCAAATTAATCCGAGTCAAGTTCAATTTAATCTAAGTCAAGTTCAATTTAATCCAAGTCAAGTTCAATTTTATCTAAGTCAAGTTCAAATTAATCCAAGTCAAATTCAAATTAATCCAAGTCAAGTTCAATTTAATCCAAGTCAAATTCAAATTAATGACAGTCAAATTTTACATACATATATCGGAATACATTTGGATTTCATGTACGTAATGTTGTATTCCGTACTACCGGTTCTTAAAATAATAATTTTAAAAATGCCTTTTTCAGTATCTTATGTACCGATTTCTCTAATATAGGAGTAAAGAAGGAAAGTGTTTCTCATTGAATTGGAATCAGCGCTTCCCTCAAGATGGATCTCTACAACCAATTAACGGACTATCAAACAAGTGAAGATGAACAAGAAAATATACGCCCAGGATCAAGAAGAGGAGTAAAGTGAGGAAAATACAAGAAAACACGAGAAGAAAAATGCAGAGTGATCGATGCTGCATTGAAAGATGAAGGTTAGAGAGCAGTGACAACATTTTTCTTGATAAAACAGGAATGCATCTGTGTAGTAATGTACTCATATAAATTGTAATAAAACGGAATCGTACATTAGTACTCAGTGAATCGAATTTGTATATTTTTTTATAGATTAAATATACATATCGTCCGGTAGTAATCTTTTGTATTTGCATGTATATGACTTCATATATATATTAATGTATATATTAATATATATGTGATAAAGTGGAATTTCACGCATATAAATATCTGTAAGTGTAAATAAATCCTCGAAACTATGTGTGTGTGTAACAAAAAATTCCCTTTTGAACATAAATATTTGAATGTATGCACACTGTCATCAATGCAGAATTTTTAAACAACTTCAATGAGGAGTACAACACGAAGTTTTTATAATTGACTTGCATCTTTTACACCGCTCAAAGATCTGAATCACACTCTGCCTCCTGATGCTGGATACTTACCACATTTTACGACAACTTGTTTTTATATTGCAATAATTTTATGTATTCCTTGCTAAAATAAAAACGACTGTCTTGCTCATCACATCCAATAGATACATATTTAACACAAAAAAGCTCAAATTAACAAGTGATTATGTCAATTTTTAACTCAACTTAGGGTTCAATTAATTTGAATATGACTTGGATTAATTTGAACTTGACTTAGATTAAATTGAACTTGACTTGGATTAATTTGAACTTGACTTGGATTAAATTGAACTCGACTTGGATTAAATTGAACTTGACTCGGATTAATTTGATGTGAAAAAGGTGCAGATTGAAAACTAGTAAATATGAACAATATCGCGCCCTGCACCCCTCACTTTAGTTTTATGGTGGGCATATTATTTCAGAAAATTTCAGTTGGTCCTTTTTTCAGGAAAAACGGTTTAATCCAGGAATTTTAGCCATTAGCAATTCATCGTCACAAGCTGATATTAAAAGTACGGAAGATGGTAATAATTAGCTTGAAATAAGAAAACGAGTCTAAGCATTATTTTTAACCATTTTTCTCTGCCTTGGTAAGAAAATGTAACCATGTTGCAATCAATCTATATTATATTTGGTCCTAGTTGGGCGTGGAGGTACATATTGGAGACGATTTGGTGCATAACGCGAAACTTGTCTCAGGGTGGTTACGAGTACATGTTTTTGATAAAAGCATTAGCAATGGAAAAGCTTACTTAGTTAAATTAGATTATAGGTTAGTTTCGCCTTCCCTAACCGCTAAAAAAAGCTTATCGAAGAGAGGAAGGAGGAAGGCACCATTTAGTATGGATATTAGGGAATGCGGAATCTATGCAGAAAGGGCATAAAAACAGTAAGTTGAGAAAGAAGTTCATGAAACAAGATAAAATTTGAAGAAGAAAATGCTGAAAAACAGGACAGCAGTGAACCGAAAAAGGTGGCCTTTAACATAGCAATAAAACATTTTACTTCAGCAAAAAGAAGGCCTGCCTAATTCTCAGCTCAGGCTCTCGCACATTTCCCCCTGTGAGCGCTAATTCCAAATAGAGACAATAGTTGTATACCCCTGAGGGAAAAGCTTACTTAGTTACCTAGTGCCTTCAATACATGAAAAAGCATTTGGAATTCAAATGAAACTAGTAACGACTGTTTTGATTGCTATTATTTTAAGCGCCCATGCCCAATGCTTTCCATAAATTACTATATCGTCTGTGTGATTCAACAAAAATCGGTTGATAAAGGCCTCAGCTACTAATTTGAGATAAGTGAGGACGTTAATAATTGAACTTTCGCATCAATTCATTCTTATGGAACGCGTCCACATTTCTAATCTTTGCTCATGGCCAGCACTTGAAAATTTCCCTATTTTTACCGTCATTTGAGTAATATTTCTCGTATTTTTTAGACAAAATGCAGGTGCTAAATATTAAAATTAATTCTGAACATAACTTTCAATATAATTTCCAGCACGTTTTGAAATGCTCATAAAAAAAACAGTGACAAAAGATTTCCGCACGACTGAAGTTCAAGAAATTTACAATGCCATTGAGCTGAATGTCTGAATAATTTTGCCTATGAAGCATTACGAGCAGAACAACGCTCTACAACAGGCGCTCTTTAGGAGGCATGACATGATAGAGCTGAGAGACGGTCATGGGTGCAGGTCCAGCGCAGTCTCGCGTGGAAAATGAAGGAGCAATAACGTAAATGTTCGTGTGTCACTCCTCAACCAAGACATAAATGACAGGCAAACTGTCCACCGGGCCCCATAAAAGATCCTATAGAAAGCCTTCAACTCACGAGTGAGTTCAGAATGGCAACAGACGAAGTGATCAAAGTCTACGGTGTTCACAACCAAGATTTAAGTACCTTTGCACACAACAGAAGTTGAAAGTTATAAAAGTTATAACCAAAATAAGGAACTAAAGTTCAGAATTTAGAAAATGTATTAAAAAAATATCTTTGCATGATAACCCACTAAAACTGTGAGACTCAATTTCAGAACATTTGTGAAAAAAATTTCACGGGAACAACATATTCTCCCAAACGTCAATGCTGCCCATTCCTCCATTCGCATACACAAAGCCATATTCTTTGGTTTGCATGTATCATAAAAAGAGCTGAAATTATTCAAATAAGCTTCGTGAATGTTTCATTGTTGTTATAACGATTGCTAAACGCAAGTTCATTTGCAAAAACATTTAACAATGCAAATAAAATTAAATATAAATACAAATATAACAATGCAAATAAAATAAAACCCCAATGAGAAGGGTAATATTTACATTCCCACCTAAAATTCACCGCAACAAAAAAATGTAATGACATGACTGGATAAATACCTATACCTTTACAGTGCCGTACGTTGGAGGCATGCCATGAACCATGAGCCAAAGAAAGAATTGGTGTACCGCAATGCAAGATAATGCAAGATTAGTTTATTAGTTTCTTAGTTAGTTTAAGCCTCCATATCCGCAACAAAGGCGATCCAAAGAGAGGAAGGAAGAAGGCACCATTTAGTATGGAGTTAAGGGAACGCGGAATCCATGCAGAAAGGGCATAGAAACAGAAAGATAAGAAAGAAGTTCATGAAACAAGATCAAAGTTGAAGAAGAAAGTAGTAGGTGTTGAAAAAACAGGACAGCAGTGAACCGAAAAAAAGTTGGTCCGTAACAAAACAGAAACCTATGTTATTTTAACAAAAAGAATGCCTACCTAACCTTTAGCTCGGGCCCTCACATTGCCCCCCTGGGAGCGCTAATTCCCATAGATACAATAATTGTATCCCCCTGAGGGGGATAATGCAAGATAGTGGCCATGCAAGATAAAAGGAACGAATCAAAAAAAACAGAAGAACGGTCACGCTTTACAATGAGACAGCTCAATGCTTCAATTTTCATTACGAAAAAATACAAATTGGGGTAAAATGCTTATGCAGATAACTCTAATCAAACCACAGGTTGACAATCGATTTGAAACCGTTCGTTTTTACTTTCCACAAGACAGTAATGACGACCGTAATTATCTCTCAATCTTCTAAAAACGTGTGTCAGCGCCTTCCTATAAATAAAATTTCTACTCCATTCTGCGACATCAGTGGACACTGGCATTAGATACTAGAGAGCCAAAAAACACCTTGAAGCTATACTATATAATAGATAAACCCAATTAACTTTTATAAATATTTAATATTTAAATAATAACTTAACAGCGCTGTAAATTTGTGCAGATGAAAAAATTTACGCCTTCATTGAATGGCCTAAATGAAATGAAAAATGTGAAGTATTTTCATCCGTTGAGCTATTTGCACAGTAACCATTATTTCAGATAAGTTAATTAGTTTCTCAGAGGTATTCTTTTCTGATATAATTTTGAAGTCCGCGGGATTTACCAAAATTTTACATAACTCGAATCCTCACATCTGAGTCTTCACCAATAATCAGAAATAGCATAAGCAATGAGGGATAAAATGCTCTAAATGCCCAATGAACGCGATATTGATTTAACATGCGTCAATACTGGCGCTCAGTAGTGAAAACGGTACATTTCTTACTCATATAAATATTTGACGAAACTATACAATGCACGTAAAGTTCAAAGGCTATTT
The DNA here is from genome assembly GCA_014220935.1 of Platorchestia sp. MABIK. Lineage (NCBI taxonomy): Eukaryota > Metazoa > Arthropoda > Malacostraca > Amphipoda > Talitridae > Platorchestia > Platorchestia sp. MABIK. The sequence goes on along the minus strand of JACJUY010000859.1, from coordinate 132,505 downwards.
CATTTCAAACGAACAGTCACGCGCAAAAATTTTCACCGGAAGCTTTTTAAGACATGACCATTCAGTTGCACCCCAGAGAGTTGACCACCACTCAAATTCCTTACAACTTAAGTAGCGTAACATTTGCAAACTGCGGGGGCAGAAAAACCGCCTATAAAATACTTGAAATAAGGTAAATTTCAGGAGTGCGATGTACAAACTTTAATTTTAATCTTCTCGAAAGATTAAAATCCCACCATTTAGACTAGACGTAAACATGTTTGTAGAGCAGCAATATGGCCGACGTGGCAGATTATCACCACAAGCCTTGCAGCAAAAGAAACGCAACGACACACTAATTTCAATCGACCATGAGGCTCCACAATAAATAATCCAAAAGTCACATTGTAATAAATAATTACAATGTAAATAATACGAAAGTCATTCAAACAAATCAGATATTCCCC
>JACJUY010000859.1:89651-132044 GCA_014220935.1 Platorchestia sp. MABIK | reverse complement strand
CCCCCACCACACACACACACACGGTGCAATCAATTTCATTACAACTCTTCGATTTTTTTTTAATTCATGGGAACGTCCCGAAATACAATTTACTCCAATAGTGAAAAACAGCAATACTTTCCGGTGAATAATCTCAAAATCTTACCAGCCTAACTCGTAATGGACAACACCAAAATATCAAGCCATATCTTTAGCTATATTAATTAATCCCTGCACGAATTCTTTAGACGACTGAAATTCTTGCATCTTTACCGAACACAAAGTTGAACGCCACGAAACAACCTTATCAAATTTTAGGTGGTAAATTAATCTCATCACTGACACGCCTCAACGCCTGATGATTTTACGGTACGACTTGGAGCATAAATTTAAAACTAGCGAGTAAATAAAATGGTCCGAGCTCTGTTTTGGAGGCCAGTCTGGAATGGCGAAGACTCCATCAGGCGGAGCCGAGAGTGATGACAGAGCAATCCTTCCTGCAGAGGAAGGCTTAGCAGCTCACAGAGTAATTAGGAAGCCAGGCTACGTCGCACCGAGACGACGACACGCTCTTCATGCTGCTGACAGGTAGTGTGCAGGCAGGAATTTGTGCCGCACTACCTCGGTGGTAAGTAGGGAATGTGAGGCAGAGTACAGGCAGAAATTTGTTCCTCACAGATTGATTGGTTATAAGAAAGTTTTAGCCTCCCCTTACCACAACAAAGATGTTCAAAGAGAGGAAGAATGAAGGCACCATTTAGTATAGAGTTAAGGGAACGCGGAATCTACGCACAAGAGGCATAAAAACAGTGAGCTAAGAAAGAAGTTCATGAAACAAGATAGAAGTTGAAGAAGAAAGTAGTATATGCTGAAAAACATGACAGCAGCGAACCGAAAAAAATAGTCCGTAACAAAAAAAAACCTATTCAATTTCAACAAAAAGAAGGCTTTCCTAACCTTTAGCTCAGGACCTCACATAAGCCCCATGGGAGCTCTAATTCCCATAGATGCAATAGTTGTATCCCCCTGAGGGGATTTGTGCCTCACTACCTCAGTGGCAAGAAGGCAATGAATTCCTTGGCCACTGACAGGTAGTGCGCACGCACAAATTTGTGCCTCACTAATGAGAAGGTATTGTGTTCCTTGTACCACTGAGAGGTAGTGTGCATGCTGGGATTTGTACCTCACTACCTCAATAATGAGAAGGTAGGGTGTTCGTTGACCCACTGACAGGCAGTATGAAACGGTAAACTTTCACTTAGGTTGCAATAATGGGTGTGAAGTTATTTTTACATTATATCTAAGTGTGAACTTATATTTCACTACGTGAATAATGTATTTTTCCAAGGTTTTTATTCCTGAGTGCAGAAAGGTACACGTCTGAACAATCACCGCATGCGCTTCTTATGCGGGGCTCTTAGGATACAAAAAAGTTCAAAAATCATTGTTTGCACAATGCATCATTTCCTTGATCGACTTAGTTCGTTCTTGCCGTATTACTTTACTGATTGAACAGAAATAAACACAAATGCTGTCGAATGGTAAATAACAGCGTAAAAGTTCATAAAATATTTGTGAGAACATTCATTTCAACGAAAATAATGTATTAAGGAACGACATTTTACAGTTAGGTCGATCAGAATCGCTAGAAATCGTTGATAGAGAGACTCTCTAATACTTAGAGAGTATCTCTAGCTAGGCAATAGCTCGCAAAAAGCAATAGCTCGGATTCTGGCTCGATGACAATATGCTCGAGAATGATGACCAGAGGGGACATTCACAGCCAAAGTTGCATAAGTTAGCATTGACTTCGAGTAAAGCTGTTATTTGAGAGAACAAATCACAAAAAAAAATCAGTTCAAGCAACGTCACAAATACCCATGAATGAAGAGTTGTTGATAACTTAAGACAAACGTTACAGATTTATTTCGAGTCAACTCGCAAATTTGATGCAAATAACTTTTTTATAAGAAATTTCCTTCTAGAATATCATAGCACTCGAGGTGAATTACAGCTAGTGTGCCATGGACACCCCCGTCATTGGAAGACAATACGATCTTCATTTGAACAGGAGGAACCTGCAATTTGCAGCAGTAAAACCCACGATATCAGTGAAAAAAGAGGAGGTAATTCGATGGGTTCCACACGCAGGCGTGAAGGCAAGAACCAATGAAGCTAGCACTCGTGCAAGAGGTCAATACATCGATCACTCCCGAGAGAGAGAAATACGAGCGGAAAAGGTAGAGCCACTTAATAAAATGTCGAAATTGCACTAGAAAAACATCGATTCTGAGTATGATGGTTTTGCGAGTGTTTTTAAACGGTTTTGAGAGTATCATATACTGTTGAAAACTCTACACTACATGCATTCTCACTTTTAAACGATTAGGAATACTGCATACTTGACGGGCCGGGAAGTTCTTAGTGAACACGGAAGTGCTATTCTCTTCACAGCACCGGTCACCAATGGAACTATCAGAAAAATTGACGGCAGTCGTGATTACACATGTTAAGTAATTTTTAAATCTTAAAATTTAAGCAACTGGGAGTATAACCCAGAAAATTTGAACAGCAACTTTTGTTTCAGAAAAGGGAAAGGAACGCATTAAACAACATCTTCATCTCCGACATGTTCCTCCGTAGAATTTTTCAACCTGGCATGCAATAAACTCAAACAGACGCCTTTACATCATTTCTCTTGCTGACAGTGAAGAATAGCAGACAGAAAAAATCTTTGCCGTTAGTTTTAAAGAAAGACTTTCTGGAAGCAAAGAAATAAAATTAAATTAGCAGTAATTGGACTGCACCCAGCGGTGCAGCTTACTTCTCTCACATGGGAGTGAGTAAGCTAGAACTGGCAGCTGCTTGCTGGAGGATCTGGTAGAGACGGTTGCATGTTACCTACATTTTACTTACACTCCAAACAATACGAAAGATTACTGTTATTATAGTAGTTAGTTCACGTCTCCCTAGCCACAACAAAGGCGATTACAGGAGAGCGAAGCGAAAGAATCATGAAGAATGGACTGTAGAAATTATCAATACTACCGTTATATTAGATAAAGACTTCCTAGCCACAAGAATGCCGCTCTCAAGAGAGCGGAGAATAAGGACCATTTAGGAACTACAGAAAACGAGGACTCAGTGTAGTATGTGAGCTACCGCACAGGGACCCTAAGCATAGAAACGGTAAGTTTAGAAGGAAAAGAAAGAACAGCAAAGAAGACTTGTCGAAGAAGGCATAAAACTGAAAGAAGTAACGTGGGCACGAAAGGAAAAAGTCTCAAAGGCCTGTCTATAGCTGAGGTGATATAACAGCGTCACCCCTGAAGGCACCAGTCCCCATTGCATGAGATAGAAAACCCTACTTAGCTTTAAGCCTACTTGTGCCCCCTGAGGGCACAACACGAAAGAACCTTAATAAAAGAAACTATCAAATTATGACATTTTTCGATAAATAAAACGGTATCTATAAATTGGTCATTGGTGATCAGCAATTACACGAAAAAGGTAAGTAAGAGACGCCACACATTCTCTATCCTAAAATAATTTTTTTTTAGAACGATCTCACAGTACTTAAAATCTCTGCCTCGTCATTATTTAAGATTATTTACAATAAACGAATGCAATTTCACAGTAACCGACGAATTTCTACAGTCGATCTTCGATCCTACGTTCTACCTCGATTCACGAGCTCATTCATCTGCTCACTCAAACCTCAAGTTGAGGAAAAACTTAATCTCAGTCGTACAAACCTTGAATTGAGCATCATATTAGTCGCATAACAGGGCCTAACTTTCATCCGCATACGTAAAGTTCGCATAAGACGATGTATAACACGAAGATAGCCTGTATTTCCAACAAACGGACCGCCATCAGCACCAGGGTTGGACATCACCATGTAAGCGAGTGTGTCATCAATACAGCCGGTGCTGGACACCGCATGGACAGTTTATTTCGAATACAAAGCGGCTGTCTCCCTGTACCACAAATGCAATGAATATTGTCGATTCAGTCACAGAATAACGAGCGCCCCAAAACATTGAAAATTTAGGCCACGACCATTTCCTATTGCAAAAATTAAAAGCGGGTTTATAAAAAACGAGAAAAATTCAAAATGATTCAACAGTGTGAACACCCTTTACATATTTGATGCAAGCGCCCTTCTTATCAACAGTGAGAACTCTTCAAATAGTTATAGCTTTCTCTACCATCTTGGCTTTGTTTCCTTCGACAGTAGAAAAGTTTTCTTTCAACCTAGAAAAGTTTCCTTTTACTGTACTGTAAAAATTTCCACATTAGAAATACTGTAATTTCCACATTAGAATTTTCCACATAAGAAATACTGTAATTTCCTTCCACAGCAAGTATATTTTCTTCCATCATGAACATGCTTCCCGACTCCTTTCACCGTCCATTTATTTCCTAATTCCTTTCACAGTGGACATATTTCCAAACTTCTTCCTCCGTGGGAAGGTTTCAATTCATAGCTTTTTGAAATTATAATTTTCGTACATGTTTGGTCATAAACATGATTGATCAACTCCACAGTATTTCTAATTTAAAGTTCTACAAATAACATCGATGGCACATACGTTTGAAAAATGAATCAGCACAACGCTGTCTCTTCGATTTCCTTGCATGAGTAGGTGGAAATTTTAACAGATTGCCCGTTGCAAATGCCCGCATCGAACTTAAAATTTGCAGGCCAAATCAAAATTTTCATCTTATGAAATTTAAAAAGATCAAGCTACTACAGTACACACCTTAGGCTTCAATATCTTTTCTTCACTAACATCGCTTATTAAGAAGCATTCGTATTTCTAATGATTTCATGATGTTAAATGATGACGTTAATTCTAACGCTATTGGATTCCCCATCGCCGCTCTGAAACCATCGAAGCCTAAGACTGAAAAATGACATGCATCACGTCTTTTGAAACGAACACGGTCGATAACTCTTATTTTAGATCAAGTAAAAGAAAACAAATAAACATTCACCTCACTCTGAAAAAAAGTATATTAAATTGCTCCGAAAAACAAGAGGTTTCAATAAAAAGAGCCAACATTCCCGTTGAGCGGATCACGGAAAAACCATCGACGAGCGAGAAAAAAATCTGAGGAAGTTCCGCTGCTAAGTTCACGAGGAAGGAAACAGGTCTGAAAACGGCGAGCGAAAAATTCTGCGAGTTGGGAAGCAGGAAACAAACTTTGTAAGTGAATGGACATGCGGAAATGAAGGGACTCGGCCATTGGAAGCGGCTGCGACAAACGACTGCAGGGCCTCTTTGAGCGTAATACACCTGAGGCCTGACTTTCGCGCTTGCTTCTGACGTGTTGCACGAGGATTTTTTCGGACTCGTTGAGCACGAACTCTTTCAGTATAGTGATTTCGTAGCGAGTCAAAGGATTCTTTTCAATTGGAAAGATGTTTTTCACACAAAAAAGAAACCATTTCGTATGGACGAAGAAATACGTTGAACCATGATCCTAGGATCCAGTTGTGTTCCCACACAGGATACCTTAATGATTGATTAATGATAAGCTACTTTCATCCTTGCTCAACACAACAAATATTTTGAAAGAGAGGCAGGATGAAGGAAGAATTTAGTACAAAGTTAAGGTAAACGCTGAATCTATAAACAAGATGTTTTCCCGCACAGGATCCCCTGCGCATAGAAACAGTAAGTTGAGAAGGAAGGTTGGGAAACAAGATAGAACTTGGAGAAGAAAGTCAGAGGTGCTGAAAAACATGACAGCAGCGAACATAAAAAAGATGATCCTTAACAAAGCAAAAAATGTTTGATTTCAACAAAAAGAATGCCTACCTAACTCTCCACTCGGGACCTCACTTTTTCCCCTAGGAGCGCTGATTCCCCCAGATGCAATTGTTGTATTCCCCTAAGGAGGTATCACATCGCATTGAAACAGCGATTGAAAAAAAAATTATAGATTCAGTAGAAGATAGTTTTCGCCTCCCTAACTCCAATTAAGGTATTTTCAAGAGAGGAAGGAAGAAGGCCCCTTATAGTGAGAAATGAAGCGATCAGGGAATAAATGCACATGGGGTGTGTCCGCAGACCTAGCGCTTAGGAACAGCAAGAGTGGAAGAGCAAGATGAAAATGGACAAAAAAAAATAATTTGGAGCAAAAAAAGATAATAGTGATCCGAAAAAAAGATGACAGCAAACCGAAAAAAAGGTAGCCGCAACGAAGCGAAATAACCTATTCTATTTCAACCAAAGGAAATTCTAACGACCCATCAGTTCAGGATGTCACCTTTCCCCCTAGAAGCGCTAAAGCTCATGGATAAAACAGCCGTATCCTTCTGAGGGGATGAAGAGGAATAAAAAAATAAAAAATGAGATAGCAAAGAAGTAAAAAACTGAAAGATGCACAATGGACACCAAATCAAGAAGTCCCAAACGCATATCCCTAGCTGAGGTAACGTTTCACTATCTCCCATGAGAAGCGCCAGTTCCCATTGCATAGGATGTGCGAACTAAAATAACTTCAACCTATTGCATATCGCATGTCCCCTGACAGGTAGATGGAGTAGAGAAATTTGAAACTTTGAAAAGCGTGACCTGAACTGTTGCCATGAATGGACTCGCATCGCTGATTGAGATGCGATGCATTTGAATGGACAGCTCTGTGCGAGATACCCGAGTGTTGGCTGTGGTGGATAAGCTGTTGGAGAGCTTTATTCCCAATGATGGCGGGCAGTCATTTTGGAAAGATCCACATACAAGCCAATCAGTCTTCATCCCTACGAAAAAATGAAGCTATCTTAAAATAATTCCTTGAAGAGTGCTTTAATAGCAGTAAAACTAGCATGAATCAGAGACAACAGTTCTTTCGTTTTTACAGTGTTTAATTAGCTTATGAACGGTAGTGCTATGAAAAAATTCTGCTCTACTGCAGTCAGAACTGTAGAGGGACAGAAACATTTTCCTCTAAAATTATTCGACTATGTGATTAACAGGAAATTGATGATACTTATTTTGTAACAGTAACTTAACGATGCAGTTTATTTCCCCATGAAATATTGCGTAGGAGTTGGAGCTTCGGTTCTATGTAATATGCTCGTAACACTTGCCTTAATGTATCCCTTGCAAGCGAAGCTCAAGAAATTAGCACTTAAACCAGTCAACGTTAGTTTCTTATTTGAGTTTGTCTTGTCGCTTTGACCTCTTTGTCTTGAGTTTGTCTTGTGAAGCAATCTAGAGTTTGATTACTTGACAAGAATATCTGGAAATTGTAACCGGTTATACCATTTCATTTCCATTGCAAATTTGATGTGCGAGTGACATTTACGGAAAGAAAATTTGATGAGCTTATTTTTCTGAATAAAATAATTCAAAATTATTGTTCAAATACCTACCATAAAGAACAGACATCACATTAGGGGGATAAACTTCAAGCAACAGTTTTCCTGAATTGACCTAAAATGCATCAGCTAGGAGAGATGGTCAGCTTGATCCCATTTTCAATCGTCAGTTAGCTCATGAATCACGCCACTGAAAGTCAAGAGTTAGAGAAGGAAGTCAAAGGTACTGAAAAACAGGATAGCAGCGAACTGAAAAAAGATGGTACTGAATAAAACAAAAAACCTTTTATTTCAGCAAAAAAAGGCTTACCTTGCACCCAGCTCGGGACCTTACTTCTTCCCCACTGTGCGCTTATTCCCATAGATTCACTTGTTGTATCTCCCTGAAGGAGATACGCATGGTCTTACAGAGTGTCTACAATAACGTTCGCTCACCTGATTATTTTACCAGAATGAATGGGAAATGGAGAATATTACGAGTAAGCAGAACTATTCGTGCATTCGGAAAACATGTTAACAAATAAAAAAATCGTAAATAAAATTATTCGTGCTCAAGTATCACGTGAGTGATGGGCGAAAATGAAATGCTTGATTAATTGATGCCAAAACTTATAAACTAATCCGATCACTCGCAAACTTTTACGACATTGCGCTGTTGGGGGACGCGCTTTTCATCTTTTCGCTCGGAAAACTGAATCTAGATCGAACTTCATGGAGCACAACAGCTGCTGCTCAATTTCCGTCCGTAAAATGAAAGAAGAGCGCACCACAACAAATCTCCGTGCCTCGATGACCAGAGCAACACCTGCAGTTTTGAGAGCTGGCTAAATCGTTCCCTCGCAACGATGAAATGGCATCGCACTCTCCTACATAAAAGAAAAAATTTAGCCCCCATTATCAATCGAAGAACTATGAGAACAATTGATACTTTACTCATGTGAAGTTCCAAAGCATGACGAATGAGCAATTCAGATTTTCACATATTCGCTGGTGCCATACTACACCGTGCCTCATAATTGACAATCTATTTTCTAACCGAAAAACTTGTGGACGAAGAACAATAGTTTCAAGTTATAACAAATTTGTCTAGTAGAAATTGAAACAAAAATTTTTAATCCTATTGCCGAAGTGTGGAAATACCTGAAAAACAAAATTTATGCAAAAAACCACGCTCAAAACCACCGATAACTATACTGAAGCACTTCGAGGACCCCGAGCAAAAGCTTGATATTGCTGCCTTTGACAGACCAGCAAAATCCGTCACATATCAATGCCAGCATCACCAGCAGAAATTGGAGCGCTAGAAGCCATTCAGCACAAGCATCACCAGCATGCAGCAGCAGCAGCATCATCATCATCATCATCAGCAGGAGCATAAGAGCAGCAAATGCATATTGAAAACTTGGGCTGTCGTCGAGGGCAGCAAAACAGCACACGGTCGAAAAGAGCTCTAATGAGACGCTCGAACGACGTAGCTCATGAGTGCCCCATTAAAACTTCGCTAATTGAAGTAGCGACATAAATTTGATGCGACTTAGGCAGCAAAACTGTGCGCTGGCGAGCTCGTTCACGAGAACAACTCATGGAATGAATGCTTCGTAACATTGTCCAATTCCTGCTAATAATCGAAAGAAATACGACATGTTGGTATCATTACAAATGAAACTACAAATAGAAGCAAATCATTTTCAAATGAAGCAGCAAAAAGAAGTGAATCATTTTCATTTGGAGGTAAAAATACAAGTAAATCATTTTCAAATGTAGAACTTAATGCGATGCACAGAACAAGAGTTCAATTCAAAAGTGGCATTATACTGACAACATCGCAAAACATTCACTCATAGTCCTCAATAAAGAATTAGGAGTATTGAAAAATCCACTTCTTTCGAAACGAAATCACTGCTGACGGTAAAATTACGTCAGCTGTAAAAGATTGCGCTAAAAAAAAATATTTAACACGGGGAAAGTGAATTCACTATTCGACCAGACTGAAATGAACTCAGTGGCGGTGCTCTATACAGTTCTAATATCATAAAGGCTATGGAACTTTGCTCATTCACGCAGTGCAGCTATGGCTTTAGATGACTAAGCAGCCGTTCTAATTACTGAGAGCAAGGACTTTATCGTAGTCTTTTGATCTGCTGCCATCAAAATCTTTGGAATGAAATACCCGCGTGTATTAGACACATTACAGAGTTAACAGAATTCCATTTGACTATACAAAATATTCTAACCAAAATCTCGAAAGCACGACCGAAACCCTATGGTTGTCATCTCTTCACATGTAATTACGAAACAGTGGCTAACATAAGGTATCAAACACTATTAGAATTTTTTGAGGTCAGCATGGTTGTCACCAGTAGCATGAAAATTTTAGAAACAACGTTCACCCAAAGGGCCACTGCGAGGAAGCCAGTGTACAGAGTAAGGTAGCAGAGTTTTTACAAATAATAAATGTACATCACTTTCTCACATTAGACTTTATCATATCACAACTTTATCATATATATCCCATTTATCACAACTTAATCATCTCACATTTTTACCTCCCTTTATTTTGTTATAGTCATATTCCTGAAAACTAAATGGTTAACTTAATAACATTCCTGCACTCAAATTCAACAAATAGAAATCCAACCTGAGACTAAGCGTTACCATTATCCGACTAAAAATGTAACTCCTCGAGAGAACCGCCAAAAAGCAAGACGAGATCCGATTCAGTTTCACATAGAAAAGGTAATATTACGAAAACACCTCAAGAACATTTAAGACTCCCGAACGACTGAGAAATGAGGAAAGAAACGCAGAAGAGAGCAACAACAACTGTTAAAATGCAGTGTTTGATAAAAAAAAATGTGGAAGCAAAAATATTCGAACATTTCAAAAAAGCTCCAGATGTTCACTACTAATGAAGTTGTTGCTGAAGTTTTTCAAGAACTTCAGATGTTCACTACTAATGTCGTTCAGTTTCTGCCGCACGCTCAGGCGCATTTGAGAGAAACATATCCACGGGGGGAAAAAAGAGACGGTACTCACGCGCTGCTTCTCCGTCATGGTCCTGATATCGCTGAGGTCTCCCACGATGACAGTTTGCTGACGACACATCTGCTCCACCACCGTCAACCAATCGCGGATCTGTTTAAGCAAAAAATATTTTTAGTACCAGACAATAAATTAAAAAAACTGAATGCACTTTAAAAAGAATTAGAAACGAAACAGTGTTTTCGGAAGTTCGCACAAATGATTTAAAATGATGTATATTAGTCAATAAATTAGTTTTAACGATGACCGTGATGGGTTAGATTAGATTATAGGTTAGTTTAAGCCTCCCTAACCGCTACAAAAAAGAGAAAAAAAGAGAAGAGAGGAAGGCGGAAGGCACCATTTAGTTTGGATATTGGAGAATGCGAAATTTGTGCAGAAGGGGCATAGAAACAGTAAGTTGGGAAAGAAGTTCATGAAACAAGATAAAAGTTGAAGAAGAAATTGGTAGGTGCTGAAATACAGGACAGCAGTGAACCGAAAAGGTGGTCCTTAACATTGCAAAAAATATTTTATTTCAACAAAAAGAAGGCCTACCTAACTCTCAGCTCGGGCCCTCACATCTTCCCCTGGGAGCGCTAATTCCCATAGATATAATAATTGTATCCCCCTGAGGGGCCCGTGATGGTTTATACCGAAGTTCAATATTTAAATCAAATTCAAAGTTATTCATAAGGAACAATTTTTACAATAGCGGGCATTAACTGGATAGTGCATTTATCTTTGAAATTTGGTAAAATATTCATAAAATTTGAGCATGTGACAACTGATCGATTGGCAGCATTATGAAAATTCCCTCCGTGTACACCGGCGGCTCACATCGCCGCCAACATGTTCCCGCGTTGCCGCAGTTGTTAAAGGTTGGTTTGGTTAGGTTGTAAGTAGCAGAATAAGGATATCGATTTTTTAGCTTGAGTAAATTTCAATTCTTTCTAGTGAATATGAAAAATACTATTGCACGATAACATCCCACCACGTCCGGTAAGAGTTTTTTTTTAAATTTCGCGAAACATAAAATGTCGTACATTTACACCGGCAGGTAAATGAGCAATTGACCTATTGGTACGCATGTGGCCCAATACGCGGGGAACGTGTTAAGCCTCCCTAATCACATAACATGTGTTCCCATGAGAGAAAAGAGAGAGGCTTCATTTGAAATGAAACGAAAGAAACGTTTAATCTATACACAGAGTTTCCGCACACAAGATCCACAGCACTAAGAAACAAAAAGGTGTGAACGAAAGCTGTGAAACAAGCTGAAGGTTGAGTGATAAGATAATTTAAGCCTTCCTTAATAAAATAAATATGCTCAGAGAGAGGAAGGATGAAGACACCATTTAGTTTGTGATTTAAGAAACGCAGAATTTACACACAAAGTGCGTTTCCGCACCGGATTGCGTGCGCGAAGGAACAGTACTTTGAGAAGAAAGATTATGAAACAAGATAAAATTTGGAAAATAAAGTCAGAAGTACTGTAAAACAGAACAGTGAACCGAAAAAATGGTCTTTAACAAAACAAAATTATATCAGCAAAAGAAGGCCTACCCAACTGTCAGCCAGGACCTCATATTTTCCCCTGGAAGTGTTTATTTCTATACACACAATAGTTCTATCCCCCTGAGGGGACATAAAGGTTGAAGAAGGAAGTAATGGGTACTGAAAAAAGGACAGCAATGACCCGAAAACAAATGGTCCTTAACAAAACCAAAACTGTTCTATTTCAACAACAAGATGGCCTACATAGCCTCCAGCTCAACACAAGGTGAAAGGTATAGGAATTAAATGACAATCTCGACAAAAACTAATGAATTTAATGTTTTTGAAATGTTTGCATAAGCGAGCAATGAACTCCAGCAAATTTATCTGAAATGTCATCACAACCTAATCGCTAAATGCGGTTTCTAGTGAGTACAATAAAATAGCGCAAAAATTCACATTATCTCCTTCAGCACATATTTCTTGATTGAAAAACGTCCCGCTAAAAAGAAAGGTTTCTTGTCTTCAGAGTTTGAATCTAAAGTCTTTGATACATTGCTCTGTATTTTCATTTGGACTTTAGAGCTCACATCAAGATTTACATGAAGATTCAGGTCAGCAGCATTGTAATACAAAATACGAAAAGTATTCCAGTTACGAAACATTGTGTGAAGTCTTGGATTTAATGTACGCACTGCTGTTTTTTTAAGCCTGCATAGTTGCAAACAAGCTTCAGAAATACTGAGAATAAAAGACGTGAGGAAACGTCAACTAAACACATTAATCTGACATGTATTGCGTGCTTTTTTACAAGGAAAATAGCAAACATTTCAACAAGAGTTATAAAACACTTAACCAGCCAATTTGAGTGAAACTGAGTACGTTTAAATTCCAGTGAGAGAGCGAACTAATCACATCGGTAGACTGGTGTTCAAAAGCCAGCAATCTACTTCAAGCACTGGAAGCTCGACACAACCTGCTTTAATACCCAACAAACAGAACGAACTGCCATTAAGCTCTCCACAAAGAAAGGGTTTTACTTTCAGGTGAAGGAGAAAACTGCCCCATAGCTCACCAACGTTTGGGAGCCGTACTATCGGGTTAACAGGTTTCCTGCGAAGGGACCCACAGGTGGTCACTGAGAGGATTTTCATTATGTTGCTATGGACCTTGAGTCATTGAATTTTATAATTACTTAAATACTAAAATGCTCAATAATTATGAATACTAAATGAGAGCATGATCTAGTTAATGTTTGCTATTTTAAAAATTGCTTACCACAACTAACTTCAAATTTGAATTGAACATTGAACTTCAGGTTGACCCATCGCGTTAAGGAAAGAAGTGCTGCGAATTTCTCCACAGTTAACGAGCTTTAGAATGGAATGAAATAGAGCAGGGCAGCAGAAACGAAACAAGTAGCTTATTCTCGAGTAGTCACCAAGTCTCGTGCCGTCAGACATCGATCACGCACAGGCACCCAAGAAACACATTTACAAACATCAATTTTCACTCACAAGCAGCAGTACATTCATGTTAGCACAATATCCCTTAACGCTTTCATTATGCTAAGCGTAGTCCCTTGATAAGACCGTCTTCTTCACATTACAATGAAAATTAGAGCCAAAATTACCTCTTCTTTTCACGCCATGCTGACGCTACTATCTGATGAGACATAACTCATCGAATCGCAATTATAATTTCTCAACTACGCAAACAGTCAAACAAATAAAACCCAAATAAACAATAACTTTAAACAAAAAGGAAGACGAGACCGTCGCATTTGATAGACAACACACCTGATCTAATCTAGCTCCGCCATACTTCAAATGAAATAGGAAGGTCGAGTCGTAAGTCAAGATACCTCCCCTCACGCACAGATAAGAAGGTGACAGGCAGTCAGGGCAGGAGTGGCAAGACGTATGGTTGCAGAGGCCACGTAAGCTTAATATCCTTGCGAAGCGTCAGTTGAAATGAAGTTATTCTTATAATCCCGCAAAATTTGATGAACTGAATCATACTTTCAAAGCCATAGCATTGCAACTGTAGCGCCTCAGCCGCTTTCTCTGAACTATGTGATAACACTGAATACGATCATTTGAATGAGATTGTCAAAAGCTCTGGTTGTTAAATTGAGGACAACTCACCTGATACCGACTTATATGAATAATATTTTTTCGGTCGAGATATTTGCGACAATCTGATCCTATCAGTCTGGAAATAGGATTTATTTGAAGGTGGGCTAGCTATTTTAAATACTTCGGGGCTCCTTTTCATTGTTCTGAAGGACGCTTCAAAGGGTGGCAAACACGAAGCGTAATTGTGCTTGTCAAACAAACTCTGGAAGATTCTTTCAACATTATATTATTAATGAGCTCTCGTAACAATTTATTTGATGTTTCTAGGTATCAGGGAAATTTAATGAGCATAAAAAACTTAAAATTGGTTTCGCCTTCCCATTTTTATTGTCTATACCTCGTTCAAGCGGCAATAAAAATGCTAACACAATGGAAAATACGTTTGCTGATTGCTAATCGAGATTTGAAAAATATTCATAATTGGCACAATAATTTAAGACTAAAAAAAATTGAAGTAAACATTGCAAAATGATATTAGATGAGTTAATTTGAGCCTCCCTAACCCCAAAAAGGGGTTTCAAAAAGAAAAAGACGAAGGAAACGTTTAGTATGGAGTTGAGAAAACACGGAATCTATGCACAAGGTGTGTTCCCCCACACTATCCTCTCTTCAAAGCAAAAATAATTTAGGAAGTATGTTAATGAAACAGAGAGAAAGTTGAAGAAAAAGTGGGTGTTGTAAAAAATGACAGCAGAGAACCGAAAAACGAAGGTCTGCAACAAAACAAACAACCTATTCTTTTTCAAAAAAAGAAAGGTCTAGCCTTCAATTCTGGACCCAACATTTTTATCCTAGGTGCGATAATTGATTCCCATAGATACAATAGTTGTATCCCCCCTGAGGGGTCGCAAAAAACTGAGACAAAAAAAATGCGTTCTTCATAGAAACGCGCTGAACGCTAACAGAAAAATCATATTTTCCCAGAAACAAGTGCTCAACACAAACAGAAAAGAATCGGGTATGCTACAAAAACCTACCCTAATTGCTGACAGGAAAAAATAGCGATCCCAGAAAAAAACTCTACGAATTCTAACAGGAAAATTGCATTTTATACAGAATCCTGCCGTGAGCGCTCATAGCACAGAGACGTTGAGGGCAAGGCCGGCAAGCCAGGAAAGCAAGGGACGGCAGTGCAGTAAACAGTGCAGATAGCGGTCTGCCCAGGCCACCTATTCTTCGGTAGATCAATGGCTCCATTCTGCGATCGAAGATTATTTTGCCTTTCAAGTGTTGGGAAGCTAAGGAAATACTTGCCTTATTTTAGGGTGATATTGTCTGATACAGAAGCCATCAGAGTTGACGTCGACGTAAGCAAAAAATATTTGAAAAATATTTCATAATCGCGGGAATAAATGGTAACGTTATAATACACTGAAAAGGGCTCGATGAGATACCTCATCAAGTTCAAGTTCAAACAGGTATGTTTTGTAATACTTCGTATTCCACAGAACACCGCGCGAGAGCTTGTAAATTGGCACCGAACAAAAAAAATAAGGTAAAAATGGGGGTTAACCCACATAATTTTTTTCGAGATAAAACGATAATAGTAAATTAAAAATTAATTTTAAAATGGAAAAAAGTAATTGATTAATGTTACATTCCATCGATTAAAATAAACTCAACGTTATAATTTAGAGTATCAAAGAATTCATTAGATTAGTTATAAGCCTCTGTAACCCCAACTTAGGTGTTCCAAAGAGAGAAAAGAGGATGTCACCGTTTCGTATGGCATTAAGTGAATGTAAATTCAATGCACAAGGCACTTCTCAGTATGACATCCTTTTATCCGCAGTAAATTTTTAATGAAATTTGAAGTTTAAGGTGAAGAAATGATAGCTCCACACCTACAATGAGAGTAAGATTAAAAAAAGATCTAGAAAAAGTAAAAAAAGATCTAGAAAAAGTAAAAAAATTGAAGAAGAAATTAACTTATGTTGAAGATACAGTTGTAAATCTAAGAATGGTGATTCGTAATAAAACAAAAATTATATTTGATTAGATGCAATAGTTCAAGCTACCGCAACCACAATAAAAATTTCCAAAGAAAGAAAAGATGGAAAGATCATTTGATACCGGATTGAGAGAACAGGGAATCTATGAACAAGTAAGTTGTGTTCCTACCCAAGGTCCCCTGCGCAAGGAAACAGTTAATTAGGAAGCGAGTTTCAAACAAAATTAAAGTTGTAAAAAGGAATAGGTGCTGAAAAACAGGACAGCAGCGAACCGAAAAAAGATGGCAGGCGAGAAGTTACTAAATAAAATCCTATCCTGTTTCAACAAAAAGAAGGCCTACCCTCCCTCCAGCTCAGGTTCTCACACTTTCTCTTCGAGAGCGCCAATTCCCATAGATAAAATAATTGTTTCCTCATGAGGTGGAATGATTGAAAACCAAAATTGAACAGAGTAAAAAAGAGCACACCCAATTCGATTAAGAATAACGGGTAAAGAGAACAAAATTGAGCGCATCCGATTAAATTCAGGGCAAAAAGTAAAGAGATCAATTAATAGTACAAATAATTTAATTGGTGATAAAAATTGCAGAGAAAGACTCGCCCACGAAAGAGAGCCGAAAACACGAGAAGCACGCAGCGACCCAAATTGAGGCAAAATCGAGACTGACAAACAGAGAATAAGGCGCGTCGCATTGCCTGCCCCCTTTGCCTGGCTCAGATCTTGAGTAACTACGTCGTAAAGCGCGAGGCCCGACAGCGCCTTACGACATACGGCTGTAAACGTACGAGAATGAGATACCTCTTCAATTACGGCTGGGTATAACACCGCTACAAGTAGCATTCCTGCAGTTGGCAGATCACGCACTAAAACAAGCGCTACGGCGTGGTAAACTTAATCAAAATGTCGAGTGCTGCGGTTGATCGAGCATAACATTACCGAGACGAGACTAAAAACTGTATTTTTACTTCAATATCCCTTGTCTGGGCAAACCCTAAAATCAATATGCCCGTTCAAACACCTGACAAGTTCACAGGACGAGTGTGCGAGACAGGAACAACAACACACGGCTTTGCAGCGTCGCCTGCACAATGGGGCGCGACATATACAGGAGCGAGACCCAAGCATATATGGGATGCAATGGAGGCACGAACACCCAATTATGGAGTGCGGGTCAATACCTCCACACTACAAGTAATGGAAATCTGAACAATGCATGGCTGTCGTCGCGTCCAATTGAAAGAAGTCATGGAGTCATGCAGGGTTTCAAATTAGCGTGGCTCTCCCTCTGATTAAAAATACGCCGGCGGTGTCGGTGGACAACTATATAGGAACTTGAGGCATCTGATATGAAATGGCATGTTCTCCGAAAAACAAATTCAGGCAGAGACATGATAAAAATCATCAGAGTAATTTGAGGGTACTTGACATACGATTGCTTGTACGTGGAAAAGTCAAAGTGGAATTTGAAAAAATATCATTTTCTGGACGCACCCAACTTAGTTCCATTAAAATGATTCCATCCTGAAATAATAATTTAAAAAGATGCACCATAAATGTAAGTTAAAAACGGTAAAATTCGCTATATCAGGATGTCAGAGAAAAAAAACTTCGGTGCCCCGACCTGTCATTTTCAGTGGCCGCCGAATTCCTTCTACAGACACGAGTACAAAACAGATGGGCAAAATAATTCTACTGTAATGAATGATACCCAAAGTGCTTACGCAGGGAATTTTCTAAATACCATAGCACGACAATAGCTAAGCTATATGGCGCGTTTCAGTTCCAATGTAACGTGTAGAAGTAACGCATTGAATACTTGAAAAACGCTTATCATTCGGAAATTCGGTGATGAAAGCTTCAAAGGTACAAGACCTCACAAACCCAATGTTTCATAACGAATGAAAAAAATGAAATTCTCTATGGCATCTTAATTCACATCAACTAAAGTACCACATCTACAAAACTTTGCTATACACAAATGAAACTATTCAGAGATGGATACTAACGATACTAAGTAAGAATTCATGCTGATTTTTCATTAAATAATCAACTTTAAAATATGACATCCGCGTTCCGCGAGAGTTTATTTTTTGAAAACAGTTTCAACGTAAATGTAAAATCACACACAAATCTATTATTCCGTAACAACCATAAATTTCTAATGAACACAAATTTTATCGTTCACGAAAATTTTACGACAATCGATGCAATTACAACACCGGTCTCTACCTCTAACAATTCAACTGTCCAGCAGGGAAGATCTATACAGCGCTCGTAAATGTGGACCATCAGCAAATAGGAATAAATAAAGATAGATGAGCAAATGAACACCTCCCACGCTCACAAAAAGTACGAAGCAAACCCTTGTATTCGGCGTGCAAAAAGAAACTGTGCGCACGAGAATAGAAACGAATTATCGCTCGTATGCGGTATACTCACGCTGAACAGAATGACATCCGCGCACGCGAATTCTTCCTTCCATAAGATTCCATCTCACTAACGCACTTGTCACTCAGGTATCAATCTCTACATTAAACTCCCCTGAGCAAGGGGCACCAAAGATAAATTCTAAAACTTGAACAGGTTTTATACTCTAATATAAACTAAATAACAGTAAAATCAAACACTCGCAATGAAAATAGCTCAACACATTGACGATTAAATGAACATTAACTGTAACTGCTAAGAAACTTGAACCACGCATCTCGAAGCAGACAACTATAAATACGCATTTCGTGAACGTAAGCACGACCAAAAAACCAGCATCTTCATGACAGAGAGAGAGAGAGAGCTTTCAAAATGACTTAATATATGCGCTTCATATTTAACTACTTGAGGTAACAGAAAAGGTATTCTAATAGCCAGGACTGTGGTTGAATCAACTTGGAGCAACGCAGTAAAAATGTGCTCTCTTTGTTCGCTCTATGTTAGAAAAAGGAAAATATTTTAAAAACTGTTTTGAACAGAAGAGCGTACGCAGAGGGTGGACGGCAGTTCGCGGTTTGTCAGTGCCATGCAGACCGAGAGGGTGTCAGTGCCAACGTCGGACCATCATACCCAGACGCGGTGTAGCGTTGCCAGTGTGCGGGCCAGCTCAGCACCACCAGCGGCCTCTGGGATTATTCGCCGGGCAATAGAGATGTGCAGCTCTCGCGCGTAAACAAGTCAAGAAGAGATCATACGTCAGATAAAGTGAGCGATTTGCTGAGTTATGCTTGCCGGGAAAAATGACGGATATGAGATAAACAAGTTCAAATCTACGAGACGAGAAGTGGCTTTAGCTATTTCTTGTTATAAGAAATCGTACTACAGAACTCACAGTAAGAGAAGTCCACACGCATATCGTAAATGTTACTGCATAGACTACATGAATCAAGTAGTATTTTCCGAGTGTTTTCCACATTTTACGTTCAAATCACTTATTACTCGTTGATAATTTGAATTGCTTACCAAAGTGTGCCTGCACGTCAAGTTCAACGAATATTATGGAAACTATAGATAAATAAAATTTTCTCACGCCCTCTGACAAATGTGATAATATAAGTGGCTGATAAATAGACACTCCTTCTGCTCGGAATTAACTGAACAAAGACCATTTTTTACGACGCCTCAAAGTCTATTCATGAACCGTTACGTAGAGAGCAGAAAGAGTCGTTTTAAAAACACTGCGAGCATCCCAGTTCAAACAAACTAACCAGCCGGCAATAATTTTTCACTTTGAGAGAACGCACTGAAATTGAGGATTAATTTCCTGTATGAAAGCATGACTAGCGCACCGAAGGGATTGTTGGCTGCCGCACCGCCATACCATACCACCGCAACACACATCTATCGTGCGCACCGAGAGGCAGCAAGGTGGAAGACGAACTATTCACAAGAATGCGTTCAATGCACTCTCCTAGAAATGTCTTCAAGTGCGCGATAAAAGCGGTACCTTAACCAGCAAGAAATCATTTACTATTTTCTGCCTCAATATAAAGAGAGCTATTTTCAGCATATGCGACTTCTACAGACGCGAACAGCTACAAAAAGACAATAAATCAGTTAAGAATATTTCTATTCAATGGGAGTGAGGGTCTAAAGAAGAGTACCGACCGTGGATATTAAAGAAATATCATTAAAGTTGTACGTGGACTCCACTGCAAGTAAATCAAAACTTAATAAGAGAGTCGCACAATAATTAAACAGGAATCGCCGAGCGATATTAACATAGGAAAATCTGCCACAAATTCTAACCATCTTACTAGAAGAACTATGTAACTGCAGGGAATAAAATTCGAGGGATGACTTTATCAGCATCCTGAAAGATACTTGTAATTGCTTTAACGTGAGTGATTTTCAACTGATGCAGATTGTTTATTTTCATTTCAGAAATTTGACGCCATCTACACAAGTTTGGTGAGGGAGAAAAAAATTTTTGACGGCAGGAAAATATATTCTCAAATTATATTTTAAGTGCTAAAAGTTGAACCATGACTATCCGAACAACGAATACAATAAAATAAGAAACCTTAAATCAAGTTTGGTGGGGATGAAACGTTCACATGAGTTAAAAATTATTGGTCATGAATTTGGTGAGGAATGAAGAACACTTCTAGTCATAAAATTGTCGTAAAATAAAATGAAGTTCTAGAGACTGCTGATTACTCGACATGTTACCCTTGACCTCAGGATCCTACCTTCACATTCAAATTACTCGAATACGTTATTTCTTTTTTCCAAAGTGAAAACACCTACCGATTTGGTACTTAAAAATATTGTAAAGAGCGAAACGGTTAAAAAGCACTTGCTCCATCACAACAAAACCTCCATTTTCACTTCAAAAAAGTGGCAAAGAGTAACGTGCAGCCGATAGGGGCTGCGAATGACAACGTAGCTTGAAGTAGATCACCGGATGACAAGTAGGATGAAAGCAGAAATATTGACCACAGACGCTCGACTGACAGGAATACATGCGTCATTGTTAGTTTTTATCAGCTGTGGCTGTGAATTTGCTCCTGGCTATTTACGCATGAAAGTTATTGAGCTACAGTTGAAATTTTATGTACTAATGACATATTTTAGAGAAGATAATTTCCACTCCAGATGCCCAAGTAAACCAAGATTTTTTAGCTTTTTCTTTGTTTCACAACGTAAGAGTCACGACTGCCCAAAAAGCTATTGATTAGATGTTAGCTTTTTGATGACTTGGTCACTCGGCCCAACAACATGACCACGAGCTATCGGTACGAATAGCACATTCCGACTTGCCACAGCGTGCGAACCAACAGCCTCGTGTCTAGAGTTCAGCCTGGTACTTTCTGTGCACCTCGCAGTAAGGTTACGTATGATTCGCTATAATTTTTAACGATCTACTATCCAAACTGACGTTGGGAACCTTGATATACGATTGGCCAACGAACAATTTAATAATTGATTTCCAAACGAATCTGGCTGGAAATACAAGAAACTATTTTCGCCATGGTCAATCTCAAAACATCTGTTAATCTCTGCTCTCAAAACTTCGACGCGTTCCTTCTGTGTCACGGAATGACCTCGAGAAGACATCTGAAGATGCCTAAAATTTTGGATAATATTTACATAATACCTTACTTTTCCTATTCATACTGAGTTAGAAGTTGCGTTTCCTTGAAAAGATTGTCTTTAGGTTTCTTTTATTAATTTTTGGAGCAACTTCGGAAAAAAGTTTTGTTAAAAACTTCCCACGTTATTCGTTAAAGTGAGGTTACAACATCTATGGCTGCTACCGAAAGAAAAAAGATCGTATAATTTTCTGAAGGAATATCGAGACCAAGCAATCACGACACTACGACTTGTGTACGACTACTCGTAGGAAAACCGTACACCAAGCTGATCCTCCGAACCAACCGAAAGCAGATTTCAAAAGCGGCCAGACTGCGCAACGCAGCCTGCCATTTCTGGAGCGAGCGCTAGTAAGAAGCAGTCTCTGAGGAGCAGACAATCTTCCGAGCAATAGCGCAAGACCAAGACCTCTCCTTAAAAACACGTTGACTGCGTATTGTTAGATATGTGTACTACTCGGTAAATTGCTCATTTACGTACTAGTATCAATGAATAGCATTTATTTCACTACATTTATTTAAATTTCACTATGGAGTTAAAGTTAAAATGCTATCTTGCAAGCAAACTTTTCCCGCTTCTAAGAAAGGATAAAATATGATCAAGTGGTAAAGACGGCTTTTTAAATCTGCTACTTCTAACCTAACCAAACTGACCGAAGCAACCACGCAAAGACAGGTAACGTATTAAAGCCATAAGCTCTACAGACCCATTTTACAGGCCTCAACCTCGGGTGAACAGCAAGCAGCAGTGAGCCTCACTGCTCCTTGACAACGATTGCAGCTTACTTCGCTCTAAGAGTAAGGCAAGCATTTCTCAGCCAGCGCTCTTTTACTGGGCAAACACTTCTATGCAATCGCTCCTTTACCAAGCGCCACTACGCTAATGCTTTCTCACAAGCCCTCCCCTACCAGCATTACCACAACCGAACACTCCTTTACCAGCGCCCAACCACGCATAGCTGGAGCCGCGGGCCACGCGCCTACCGTACTGTCATAACGTCTTGAGTCAGACTTCCCTGCACTCTTCGGACTCTCGTTTTGACAACCGACACCTCTACAACCTAATGTGCGCCACAGTACACTGTTGCATACCTGTTCCGCACTCAACGCTCACCATTGAGATCCTGAGTCGTCAACGAAGCCGGAGTAGTCACCACATCGAAGTCACTCAACAAGACTACTAGTCTTTCAACCAAAGTCTCGCCTTCGACTACTCCAACACACCCGTATTCCTGCTTCCAAAAGCTGGAAATAGTGTACGGCGGCCGTCACCTCAAGGTTTTTGTGACTCATGAAACTGCCACGCACAAACGCCGGGTTCGACTGCAGCACAACTTATATCTCAAAGCCAAAATGAATCATCATACTAAATCGTCCCCTTCTTGCCGTTATTTTCCTGTCGGCTATCACTCTAGCTCTACCTCAACGGTCGCGTTGGAAATACACCATAGCTTCTGTTAGCAGTCATGTATGAAAACGAGGTTACATTAACTTGAATTCATAACCTAATCTAATCAGGTCATGAAATTATATAAAATAATGAAAAACAAAATTTTAACTGATGAATAAATCCTTTTTCCTGAAACTAGATTAAATTGTAAGTTAGTTTAAGTCTCCTTGGCCAAAACAAAAGTGTTCGTTAGAGAGGAAGGTGGAAGGTAGCATTTAGTAGGGAGAGGGAACGAGGAATCTGTGCATTTGGTGTGCCCTCCCACCTTGCGCATAGAAACAGTGAGATGGAAAGAAATCTATGATACAAGATGAAAACTGATGAAGAAAGTAATAGGTGTTGAAAAAATTGGACAACAGTAGACCTAAAAAGATGGTCTGTAACAAATCGAAACAACCTACTCTATTTTAACTAAATGAAGGCTTACTTAACCTTCAGCTCGGGATCTCACATCTTCCTCCTTGGAGCACTAATTGGTATAGATAAACTAATTGAATCTCGTTCAAGGGTTACCATTCTACATAAATCTGTCGTTTGTTTAACCTAATACGTTTTCAGAGTGCTCTTCAATGTATTAAAATCACTAATTAAACTTTCTTAATGGAAGTAAATAAAGTATGTTTCATAATTAATCCGACCAGAATAAATGCAGAATTAAATTTTACCGGTTTAATGTTTCCCCTCATTCATGATGGATGTAAATTTTGAAACACCATTTCAGTGAAAAACTTAATATCAGTATTAAAACTAATTGATTCATTCCTACTATCGTTTTGAGTGTGCAATTGCTATGCCTTAATTCGCATGTCTTTACAACATGTAGCTGAAGCACAACGTTCAACCTTTGGTTTCCTCGTAATATACCGACTCATGCGCTCGCTGGAAAAAAAAGAGCGAGCGCCTTCACTAATCCGATATAAAGTGACCAAGTTGGCAAGAGGTCGGGGTGAGGACGCAATAATTAGTAAAGGGAAGTGCTCTTACGCTAAGTGCTTACCTGCAGGATGCTCTTATCAAGAGAGGCGATGATGTAGGACGGTGAGGCGCCCGCGGGGGGTTTGGAGGAGCGAAGGAGAGGAGACGGCGGGGCGATCGCGCCCCCTTCTGCCGCCGTGGTGACCGCTGATGGTGCACAAAAAATCATGTGTCTATTGAAAAATTTAAACAAGCGTTCTGGAACACCTTCGAGGAATATATTGTTCTATAACAGAAACGTGGTGTAAAAATAAGTGAAGGAATTTGATTATGTTTTTCACATCAAGTTCGCAAGTTTTAGTTCTCCAATGCGTTGCAGAAAATGTTGCAGCCTACGAGTGTGTTCTCAGTGCTTCTTGAATGGACAATTGGTGACTCAATATGGAATTAAGTACGAGTTTCAAGTACTAGACACACTGTATCTCACTATTATACAGAAAATAATTAAAGTAAAATATGAATACATTTTGTGCACATTATCGTTTTTACCCGAATATGGTTTTTCCAAGAGTGCTAATTCTATAGGAATAATATATCAAAAGTGTATTGATATTAGTAATAATACGAATGATTATTGCAGTAAAAAGAAAAACAAGTATCACCTCGTTCGCCATGCATCGAGATAAACAAAAAATACTATTTTGCTACTATGAGTCTAAAACTGCAATTATTATAAACACGTCCGAACTCAAAATTTTCAGGAGCAGAGTACTTGAGTACAGTCATAAAAATTTCCCCACGGACTTTTTACGAGTACGCGAGTTGAAAATTTCAAAACAAATTTTTAGTTTGTAAACTTTGCCTCAGAAGTTTACAGCAGCCACGGGAGAAGCTCGCGTAACACTCACTCGAACCCCTCTATTTACATACTCTATCAACGTTGTTTACACTTCAGACCCACTAGGTTAGCAATCCTAATGTCAGCGCCAGGAAATACAGAGTTCTTCGCGTAAAGCAAGTGCGAGCATATGAGTAATGGCATTGGCGATGACTTGCTCGAGCCTGCGAGTAGGTAAAGATAAAATGTATGTCGGACATTTCAAGTAGCTATGCAGTGCGCCTGTGAGCTCAAGAAAGATGAAATAATTGCGACTGTAAAATAAAACATCATAACGTTACTTTAATTATCCAAAGAAGTACTTTTGGAAAAGGTCGTTGACTTATGTCCCCAACTAACAGTAACGTTGAAAAAAAGAATACTGTTCCGATGATTAGTTTAAAATATGGTAGCTAATTTACGAAATAAAATGTAGCTTCCTGATCGCTTACAAGACATGCGCCAAAGAAAACCAAACCAAAGTGACTAAGCGTCGTCTCAATCTTATGTGAGGCTGAGCTTGAAATGTTAATGGTTCAGCCGTCACCGTCAATCAGGGAAGGCAATAGTGTACTCCAAAAATAAACCTGTCGCTGTAATTGCCCAAGGCATAACAAGACATTATTAAATGCGAATATTTGCTAGGCAAAGGCACTTTGAATCAAAACCAATCGTTGTTATTAGAGTGCTGTTTTAATAAATGAGAGATGTTTCCAGACATTAAACAGTTTAATGAGCGTTTAAAAAATAGTATATTTGTAGGAAAATTAGATCATTAGATGAGTCAGTCTGAGCTTCTCTAGCCCCAACAAAGGTGTTCGCGAAATAGAAATGAGGAAAGGATCATTTTAACTAGAATTGAGGGAACATTTTAGGCACACTGTGTGTTCCCACACAAAATCCCACGCGCATTAGAAACAAGCTTAGAAGGAAGCATAAAGAGCGAGAAAAAAGTCCCAGAAGAAAGCAGAAGGTGCTGAAAAAAATGGCATAAGCGAACCAGATAAAGATGGTCCGTTGCAACACAAAAAACGATTTTATTTCTACAAAAGGAAAGCGGACTTAATTTTGAGCTTGGAATCTCCCATCATCTTCTTCTTAAGAACGATAATTCCCTTAGATATTTTAGTTCTATCCTCCTGAAGGGATACATTGCGTGGAGAAAATAGCTACTTCATTAGCTAAAACGAGGTTGACTGTGGAGCGATGTTTGCTCAAGAATGTTTGCTAGAAAAAAAAATCGTTGACAACATTCATGCAACGTAACAATGAACAAAGTAATACATTTCGTCCAGCGATGGAATAAAGAAGGAATAAATAACAAGAAATAAAGGCGTTTCTGTGAAACAAAACTTGAACGACATCCTGAGGCAATACAGCGAAAAACGTGTCAAACTCGCGTACACTAAAATATTTTGCAAGATTACAAAATTTCGATGCTCCTCTGTAATTTCTCACGCGCGTATTGACTAATCCACGGAATTCTCAGAGTTAGTCAAAAATATGAAGTGTCTATTTTCCAAATTAAAATTACATCAGACAATACCATGAACTGAGAGTAGTTCATCCAAAGCTTAACTGTAAAATTTAGGAGTCAGAAAGCAAGGAAACAATATGCGAGTTTTTCACTCATTCATTCATATTTTTGACAACTGTGAGAATCCCATGGATTAGTCAATACACGCGTGAGAAATAACATAGGAGCATCGAAATTTTGAAATCTCGCAAAAAAAATTCAATCATTCATTTAAAACAACCAGTTTGCTTGTTGAGAAATAGCGCCATTTTTTAATTTACACTGTAGATTTCATTTATTAGAACTCTAAATTGAAGCCGATAACAAAACAATTGATTCATTACTGATGATTGGACAACTTATATGCTACTCTGAAAACTACAGAGGAACAATTGTTTCATTCTTCAACATGGATTTGAAGACATAATTACCAATTCAAAGTCAGAATTAAAAAATTGACCAAGGAACAAGCATTCCTCGCTAACAGAATATCTCTATTCAGAAAGATTGGGTGATGTTGACCATAAAGGATAGAAAGCCATGAAGACAACCAAGTATGCATTCTGGGACTTTCTTTCTTCTGGAACTTTATATGGCGTAAAATAGATTTAGAAACGTTTTGAGTACAACTTACCGTCGAGGAAGTTAGACTACTCCAGAACACTGCGTAATGCTAAGTATCACACGCGGATAGATTATAAGTTACTTTCAAGGTACCATGAAGGGTGCATTACGCGCTGATACTCACCATGAAGTCTGCATTACAAGCAGATGCCATCAAGTTTGCATTACACGCAGATACTCACCATCAAGTCTGCATTACAAACAGATACTCACCATAAAGCGTGCATTACACGCAGATACTCACCACAAAGCGTGCATTACACGCAGATACTCACCACAAAGCGTGCATTACACGCGGATACTCACCATAAAGCGTGCATTACACGCATATACTCACCATGAAGTCTGCATTACACGCAGATACTTACCATCAAGTGTGACGGTTTTCTGCAGAACTTGAGTGGCCGCTTCGGAAGCCTCGCCGTCTCCTGACTGCCTGGAGATTGTGTCTCTCGCGGTTGCCAGCTGCTCCGGCATCACCTTCAGGCGCGCATCGATGATGGACATCCGTTTCTGAGCAGGAGAAGATGAGCCATCCAAGTTACTAGAAGCACTACAAGTATTTGGCTTATAATTTACAGCACAAATGTGACCAGTTGACGACGAGCTCGAAGGTTTAGCATCATAACACAATGAAGAGAACAGGGACGTTGGTTTGGCACATGTTTCTTCACGAGAAAAATGGATGCTTCTCGCGATGTTACGCGAGTCGCTGTGAGTAGAAGAGTATGCTCCCCTGGATGGGCGACGTTTTTCATTACCTGCGACGTAGTTTCTCAAAACGACGTAAGGATCTTTATTTAGCTCCTCTCTGGAAGAAAAACCTGTTCCTAAATTCCCATTTGAGTGTAAACTATAGCTGGACTCTTTGGAGTTGGTAATCATACTAGGAAGACTGTAATGATCACACTTCAAATCATGAAAACTTTTGAATACATCAAATTTCTTCGAAGACTCCTTTTCATCCGAGAGGAGAGGAAGCGAAGAGCGTTCATGTGGTTGATTTTCAGCAATACGATCTCCGTTAAGTGCTGGTAATAATTTTAAACCTTTACGTTCAGCACTACACTGATCTGACCAAATATATGGAGACTGCTGGAGGGACAAGCGATTTGATACTTTAAAATTCTCATCGTTACCACCGAATGTTGGAGTTACGTAAGATTTCCTTCTATTTTCAACAGGCGAGGAAGCGAGACAGTTTAGAGTAACCTTTTCATTGCCCCACAATGAAGGAGATCTAAGAGAAGTCCTTCGTGCAGCAAAAGAAGAATAAGGCGACGCGTAAGTGAAAGGAGACTTGTATTTTTCTGTTCCAGTTTTTGGAAGAGCGGCCGTCGCTTCATCAGGCGCCAAATGGCTTAGAGGGATAGAAACCGAGTTTCTTTTCGAGCCGGATGAAGATGAGCGAATTTTTTCCTCGGGTTCAGATTGCAAATGGAGATCGGAGTGATTCGAGTAAACTGCTAGAGAAGAATTAGGAATGTCAGTCGCGCAACTCTCTCGAGTGGAACTTGATAGCATAACGGGTAAAACTTCAGAAGATAAATAAATTTGTTGCTGAAGATATCCGGCTTGCGGCAAGAACACGGGATCAGTTTGGCATACGGCGTCGGCGACATTGCGGAATGTGCCATCGATGAAAGGAACAGTGTCCAAGTCATTCCCAAATGCTGAGTCTTGAGGAAGAACGAAGGCAGACTTCACGCTTGAATTACTACAACTAGCTTCGGCTGAAACGTCACGGTTAGACTTGCTAGAAGGGACGCGATGTGTATCGTCGTTTCGATTCGATAAACTGTCCTTTGAACCACTAGATTTCCGCATTTGTTTCTTTAGAGATTTCATCATTGAAATGATAGTTCAAGTGCCACTTTAAATTTTTCCATCGGCACAATTACAATGGAAACCTAAGACAAAAGGACAGAATAATCACGTGTGATAAAAATTATTTCTTCATCCGTGCATTACTTTTTGACGTTTAACCGTGCGAATAATGTCATATTATTCCATAATTGAAGTTGAGAGTAAATACGAATGCAATATCAGGAAAATACTGACATAAGGGAGCAGCCAGACAACTCTTATGATAAATCAAGGAAGTTCAGAATAAATTAGACCAAGTTAGTTTGAAGCTCAATAACCACAACAATGGTGTTCCAAAGCGAGGGAGGAGGAAAGCAATCCTTGGGCAAGATATGTCCTCACACCCTGCACATTGAAATACCAAGATTGAAAGAAGTTTATTAAGCAAGGTAAAAGCTGAAGAAGATAGTAATAGGTGCTGGAAAAAAAGAGCAATCAATCAACAAAAAAAAACTTTCATATATAAGCAAATAGAACGCTTACCTAACCTACAGCTTTCGACCTTACATCTTCCCTTTGAGATTTTAATTCCCATGAATTCAATTGTTGTAAGCCCCTCAGGGGTTGCGGATTAAAATGGAAAGGTAAAATTCGAAATAAAGGTAGAGAGAGCAAGCTGTTACTTAATGGAACACCGCATGGAATTCTAACAACGAATTTTTTGGCTAAAGAGGCAAAAATTTAATAGATTAGATGTTAGTTTAAAGTCTCTTTTAACTGTAAAAAGGCGTTACAAAGAGAGGAACGTGGAAGGCATCAATTGGTATAAACGTAAGGGAATGCGGAATTTACGCACGCGGTACATAGAAACAAAAGTTGAGAAAGAAGTTCATGAAACAAGATAAAGGTTGAAGAAGAAAGTAGAAGGTGTTGAAAAACAGGACAGCAGTAAACCGAAAAAAAGTCCGTAACGAAACAAACATGCTATTCCATTTCAACATAAAGAAAGCCTACCTAACCTTCAGTTCGGGACCTCACATATTCCCTCTGGGAGCCTCCAAATCGAACAATGACAATCAATTCAAATGGATAAGAAGGACATTAAGTTTCCAAATTGATAAGGAGCCTGATACAATATGATGTAATAATAGCCTCAGTCCCCGAGCCAAATATGACCTCATTTGTGCCCATAAATCGACACGTAATAACAGGGAGGCTGGCAAAGCACCGCTTAATCATGTGTGCTCGATGTATGCACGCCGAAAAATTTTCTCAAGGACTTAAGCGGCCGAGTTTCAGAAGCGTTGAATTTCTTCCAAGTATTCCAATGATTTCTCATTTAAAGTAGGGCCATCGCCTTAAAAGAGCGCGTAAAATGTTCGCTACGAAGAAGTTGTTCCTAACAAAGAAAGCGGCATTCGAGAACAATGCCTGCAAAAAGCCCTTTAATTCAGGCGTCTGCAGAAAGCTCAGAAAAGGAATAGCCCTCACTGATAAACGAGCATTCAGCGCAACTTGAAATTAATGGACAGATCATCCCCAAAAAATTTTACCGCACAATCAATGCGCTAAAATTACAGGAAAAGACAATAAGGCGCTGGCACACAGCTGCAGAAGAAGATGGTGTGCAAACACACCTAAAACTATGCTGTGTTGACGCCGTAAATCTAAAATGTTGCGTACATATAAAAATGTTCATGTCCTACAACATGAACGAACTCTTAAAACTGTCACAAAGTAATCCATGTGCCACCAATGAATTGATCGAATACAGAATAAGATACACACAACTGCGCATTCAACATTAGAAACAGTATTTCCTCGGAATTGAGTTTTGATAAAATTTCGATAAAGAGTCCGATTTCATGCGATTCAAAATAGAGCTTGATCAGGGTGAGGGAAAGTTTTGCACCATTACCAGCGTGTGAAGTCACTGTACAGGATCTATTTCTCCGGCAAACGAGGACTGTAGAAAATTTACTTCGTAAAAACGTGCGACATGTCCAGTTGAATCTACTTTGAGGAAGCCGAAGAAAATCTCTGAATACCGTCGTTACCAAAAATTGATCAAAATGTAGCCAGTTATTTGTCAAATTTATTTATTGCGTTCAGTTTCAACGCAAATAATTTGAAATTACTTCACACTCCATTGTCTCCTGTGCTAAATATTTTCATGAAAAAATGTCCATCAATTTACTTAACAGCCCAATGAATTTCAATTTCATCGCTCTCTCAAGAAAATTGTGCAATAAAATATGTTCGAAAGTGGAAAAAGTTTCTCGACAAGATATCGTACAATTAAATTGTTAGTTAGGAAGAAATGGCCTACCTGCAAATAAAGTTTTTGAAATTTTTGTACGTAACAAATTCTCAAATTCTGGCGAAGTATGATTAGTATACCACCTCAAACATTTGATCCCTAGGAAAAATGCGTCAGAACAGAGCGTAGACTCTGGTCATCTTATCTCGGACGATCTAATGCACATATTTCCTTAAAACAGCAGGTACACAAAGCAAGCTCGTCTGCTAGGCAAGGAGACAAAAATTCTTCTCAGTAACGCACAATACCGTTAAATCAATCCAGGTCGAATATTTTCAGCGTCGGATTCCTCATTGCCATGCATTAATACAAAAATTTTTCACACTAGCATAACCATTCGGTAGGGAAAATGGCAATTGATTCTTTGTTACAGCGTTACCCAGTCTCACATTATCATTCAACTACTTTAATCCTTTGGAATAGTTATTATTTCAGTATAGCGGCACTCCCGGGTGGCAAACTCAGCTCCCGTAGACGAGCACTTTCACCTTTGCATTTAAAATTATAAAATTATAAATAATTTTTACATCTTGAAATATTGCTGTAGATCTGAACACGCCCCATGAACATCGAATGCGTGAAATTTCCACTAGCTTATTTGCTGACACCAACATGAAAGCACCGCGTCAGTACAAAGCCCACTCTATAAATTCCGTTAGAATAAGTTAAATTAAAACACTCGGAAATATTCACAACACATCAAACGTTTTTATCTGAAGCATTGTTGAATCACTCCATCACGCATATTGAATAGTATCGCACGTTTAATTTTAATAGAAGCAAGGCTAAAAGCGAGTGTCGAGTGACCGGAACACGCGTCGGTGACGGCGGTTGTCGAGCGCTGCGGACATGATCGCTCACAAAATCAAGCGGCAGCCTCGGACATCAAAAGAACTCGTATTTCTAGGAGCGGTAAATTTTAGCCTGATATATGAAGCTCCCAGCTTGAAGCAGTGACCGCAATAGGAAACAAAAGACTGAATGGCACACGTTCAGAGAGAATTTTTACACACCTGCGCTGGAAAGATGATGAAGGTAAAGACATCAGATAATTTCATCTCGAAAACTGAAAATTTTTAAATGAAAATCTTCTCGCGTGAAATAGTTGAGTCGCACCATAACGGAAAGTGCCGCGAAATTTATCGTATGGCCTTCCAGGAGTTGAAGAAGAATCAATTAGAGGGAAATGACAGCAGAAGGAAGAGCCCCAGTTTCATGCCTCAACGCTGCAAGTGACATTGAGTGACCAAATAATGTGCAGGCATTTATGCTTCAAAAATTAGCGAATAACTTTTGAGCTAAATACCAGCCAAAATCTACTTTCAAACCTCAAAGGAGGCTGCTCCATAATGTCAACAATTAGGATATGTATAATTAAGCTCACTCAAAAGGCTAGCATGCACACAGCCGGCATGCATATATACACATAAACGCTCCAGTGCACACGATATATGAGCATACCAACATATAAAGAAGAATAGCTTAAGCGATTTCATGAAAACTTAAAAATCTCCTGAGTTGGCCAGAAAGAAAGACATCAGAATACTAGCAACAAAAAGAGGGTGTCATTACTTAAATTCCCCGATTACGACAGACCTTTTCTAAGTAATATTAAATTTTCCCATCTCACGTCGTATAAAGAAAACAGAAGAAATCTGTGTTCATATGAAAGCAATTTGCGCCGACGTGCAATAGAGTCAGGGTACGCAATTCCATGCGAGATGGGCGCGCATGCACCACGCGACGAAATGAAAGCCGTACTGCATTCGCAGAGCATTCTTGATGCAGGGCCACGAGTCTAGCCCGACCAAATCTCGGAACTTAGAACATCATTACAGGGACGCTCGTAAAATTCGACATTGGAAAATGTATTGGAATTTTTCGGTAGAGACGACGGAAGCAGCGACGTGGAGGCGAGTCGTTACGATCTTCTGATACAAATCGAATTTGGTAGGAATTTTAGCAGCGCTCGAAAGTCACTTTTTTCAAGCATTATTCAGTTGAATATTGAGGGCATATAGCCGTGGGTAATAAATGACTAGAATAATGAGAACGATGTCGGGAAAAATCGGACGCTAAAAGCTTATTTTACAACCACGAAATGATTAGATTAGTTAGTCGTAAGTTTAAGCCTCCCTAACCGCAACAAATGCGCTGTGAAGAGAGGAAGGAGAAAAGTACCATTTAGGATGGACTCTAGGAAGCATGGAATCTATACACAAGGTGCACAGAAAGAGTAAGTTGAGAAAGAAGTTCACGAAGTAAGGTAAAAGTTGAAGAAGAAAATAGTAGGTGCAGAAGAACAAGACAGCAGTGAACCGAAAAAAGATGGCCGGTAACGAAACACAAAATCTATTTTATTTCAAAAAATAAAAAGGCCTACCCAACCCTTAGCTTCGAACACATATTTTCGACCGTGGAGCATTAATTTCCTTACATACAATAGTTGTATCCACCTAAAGGAAAAAAAAAGAAGACAACAATGAACTGAAAAAGGATTTGTAACAAAACAAAAAAAGAACTATTCTATTTCAACAAAAAGAAGACCTACTCAACTTTTGGCTCAATCATGAAAAGATTAGATTAGATGTTAGTTTAAGCCTCCCTAACCGTTAAAAATAAAACCTTTCCATAGAGAGGAAGGCACCATTTAGTATGACAATGAGAAGAGAATCTGCGGTAGTGTGTTCTGTACAAACAACACGAGAGTTCGAGGTCGAATGGGAAAGCTCTTTGGCATTCATCAAAATAATATCCTGCATTCACAACGCGAATGAGATTCCTGCATGAAATTTTCACACCATTACTATGTTTCAGTTTTGAACCCTGATGCTAGACAGTAAGCACCGCTTTTGCATGATAATAAAGTCAAGAGCGTACGAGAGACGTCAAAAAATGAGTTATAATTCTCCATACGCACAACCTGTCACAACAAGCAACAAATAACTTGAATGCCCATCCCGATTGAATGAAAAGACAAAGCTGCAAAAAATTTTCGGTACACGTTATTTCATTAACCGGTCGTGACATTAACGTCACAAGCATTCGAAATATTTATTGCTCCGTCGTTGTTAAGGCTGAGGCACACCTACACGCTCATGCATTTGAGCTAAAGTGTCTTTCCGACCACCGAACATTGTGAATACCAACATAAAAACAAAATCTATGTAGCGCGGCATGAAGAACAACATTTATGTCAACGGCCACAACATTCAGATGTATTTCAGGAGCCACAACATATATCAATACAATAACATTTTTCAATTATTATCATTAGTATTATATAAGAAAGTTTTAGCCTCCCTTAACCACGACAAAGATGTTCTAAGAGAGGAAGGAGGAAGGCACCATTTAGTATGGAGTTGAGGGAACGTGGAATCTATGCACAAGGTGCACGGAAACAGTAAGCTAAGAAAGAAGTTCATGAAACAAGAAAAAGTTGAAAAAGACAGTAGTAAGTGCTGAAAAACAGGACAGCAATAAACCGAGAAAAGATGGTCCGTAACAAAACAAAACCTATTCTATTTCAACAAAAAGGAAGCCTACCTAACGTTTAGCTCGGGCCCTCACAAACATTTATCAAGTAGAAGCTGACATCCACAGCTATAATCCGTACACTAAAACGAGGGACGTGAATCATGTCAATTATTGGAGAACATGAAATCATAAAATGACAATAGGAAATGGTACACTTTTTACTAATTAAGTTCAGGTTGATGATTGGTTATAAGTTGGTTTCCGCTCCCCTTACCACAACAAATATATTCTCAGAGAGGAAGGATAAAGGCACCATTTAGCATGAAATTAAGGGAACGTGGAATCGGAACCCATGCACAAGGTGTGTTCCCGCACAAGATTCTCCACGCATAGAAACAGTAAGTTGAGAAAGAAGGTTAGGAAACAATTTAAAAGATGAAAAAGGAAGTCAGAGGTGCTGAAACACTTGACAGCAGAAAAATAAGTAAAATAAATATATACTTTATTTAGACCAAAAGAAGGCCCACATAACTCTTAGATCGTGACCTCACATTTTCCCCCTGGGAGTGCTAATTGCCTTAGATACAACAGCTGTGTCCCGCTGAGGGGAATCAAGTCAAGTCACCGTACTGTGCTGCCACGAGTACGAGCGTATATGAGCTAGCAGCATTAGGCGCTGCCATACAAGACAGAATAAGCTCAGCATGTACCACACGTCTCAGGAACGATCCAATCACATCACAGGTCCATCATAACAACACCATCACCGGTAATAGAGAGCTCTTACTCGGGCCAACAATTCCCGAGGCATGAACCAATTTACATCATCCTAAGCGCGCGCACGGCCAGACATGAGGTAGCGTTCAAGAGCGAAAAACGACCGTTTTCATAGGGGAAAAATTGAACCAATTTTGTGTACATGCAACTTCGCAGTCGCTATTTTAAATTGTAGAATTTAAATGCCCTCTTTCTCACAACGCCTACACAGCAAGCTGCTGCATGCAACACCTACACGTGCAAAACTCAGAGGGCTTCATAAATGTTCGTTTTTTTCCAAAAATTTCTTATTCGTTTTTGAGAACAGGGGAACTCTGAAAAAACAGCTGAGTAGACAACAAGATAATTTCAAATTCATAAGGACTCTAAGGCAAAAACAATCATATCCGTCCGGTTTAAACCAGTGATCCCTCATAGTTCGGCTACGAATCAGACTGAAAAAAACATCATTATTAGCCCCACAGTTCAGAGCGCAAGACTAAATACACAATAGACAAGGTACTTTTTGGAAAAAAATTGAGTACACTTACTCGAGGGACTGAGTTCCACTGCCTGCGTAACATTAAGTTTCCCTGTATGCACATGAGGCCCGAGTACACACGCGCGGGGAACTAAGTTAGGCTGAATGTGTAACATTAAGTTTCCCTGTATGCACATGAGGCCCGAGTACACACGCGCGGGGAACTAAGTTAGGCTGCATGTGCAACATTAAGTTTCCCTGTATGCACATGAGGCCCGAGTACACACACGCGAGGAACTAAGTTAGGCTACAAGTGTAACATTAAGCTTCCCTTGATGTACATTAGGCCCGTTTCCTAGGTTAAAGAGCGATATAAAGACAACAGCGGCGTCCGACCAGTAGCATGGCTATACACGACAGAAGGTGATCAAAGCAGGCATGTCCAAGATGAGTAAACAGCAGCGCTCGCCCGCCACCTTGGCAGAGAGTCGCTCATTAAGCAAGGTAGACCTCCGTAGGCTATGATTAACCGAGCTTTATTTTGACGACAGCTCTGACCATAATAAAATGTACGTCGTTCGTGAATATTGAAGCCCGCATCAGTAACTCACGCCCTGTGCTCCCCAGGACTGCAGAACTACAGCAACAATTTGACTCCATGACCACCAAAATTACTTGTAATATGAATCAAGATAAATGAGAAACTGAGAAGCACCGAATTAAAAAACGTTTCGTAAGAAGACTTTTCAGCGCACGAACTTAGTTCAAATGTAAGCGAAGAACTTGCAACACAAATTAAATTTGCTTCAAAAGAAAGCTGAGTACAGGTCTTGCCATTGCTTTAAAATTGTTAAATTGGTAACATTGCTCAAGCAATACGTCCTGGAAGATATTTATTCAAGGTCTTTTACTAGATTCTGCTCCTAACAGAAAACAAAAGTTTTTTCCAAGACCTATAATAAAAAAGGAACAACTTTAAAAGTTTGGGTAAACCATAAGCTATGACTAACAGAATACCTAGAATAACCGGTGTCATCCGACAAATTTAATGTTCCATTTATGCCAATAAAAACATATAAACATACAAATACTAAAATACACCGGTAACGAACTTAAGTTACCTACACCACAAAGATCGAACATTATAATTAGTTAACTTAAAATCTCATAGGGATCTCAAAGGAAATCTCAAGAGAGCAAAGGAGAGGATAACTTAGTCCGGACTGAAGAAAAAAATGGAATCAACGCACAAAGTGTGCTCTCACAAAGCATAATGTACAATGAACAGCAAGTTTGGAAGGAAAAGGACAATAAAAGAATACATAACAAAGGTGTAAGCACTGAGAGAAATAAAGCGAGCGCGAAAGATTTAAGCCTGGAAAGAATTTCTACCTTCAATTATAGGCCATCACACTTCGAGGAAATGAAATCAAAATATTCAAAATAATGATTGAAGTTTATTTTCATTTACGTCGTAAATCGATTCAACAATACCACCAAAAGTGCAAGAACCCCGGAACATTTGAACATCGGCGAATAATATTGATTATAGAGCTAGTTGCGCATCCACTGTGCATACAGAACTTTCACCTCGTCTTCATAATTTTAAAATATGGGTTGAGCAAGAGATTAGATTATAAGTCCGTTTCAGCCTCCCTAATCGCAACACACAGGTAGATGTTCTCAAAAGAAGGAGGATGAAAGCCCCATTCAGTAGAGAATTTAGGGAACGGGGAATATATGCAAAACGTGTGTCTCTTACATCATGCGCAAAGATACAGCAGGTTGCATTGGAAAAGAAATTAATTGGCGCTGTAAAAAATATCAATGAACCGAAAAAGATGGTCTGTAAGAAAACAATAACCCACTCTATTTAAGCAAAGAGAAGACCACCTAACCTTCAGCTCAAGACTTCACATCCACCCACCATGGAAGAGCTAATTCCCATAGGCACATTATTTGCATCCCGTGTGGGAGGTTGGGGATCATTAAAGAACACCATATCATGGTAAAGTCAATCACTCCCGATGCTAACTCAAAAAAAAACGCAAGTAAATCCCATGCCACGTTGCTCTTGCCAAACGAGTTCGTAAACAAAGGCGAGAGCTCAGACAGAGCAAGTTAATGGTCTTCTTCAGCAACTCGAGCATTCAACGACATAGACCAGCGCACAGGTAGAGCATGCGTGATCCGTGAGGTCTTCGATACAGTGTGATGCGCCGTACTTTGGCATTCGTAATTCACCACCAGCTACGCGTTCTTATCGAAAACATCACAGGAACGTGTCACTAGAAGCCCCCACAATTTCAGCGAATACCTAAATCATATCGAACTGAGCGTAATATGGCTGATAATGTCTAAACTACCTATGGTGGAATGACAATCATAGTCGATGCCGTAATTATAAAAAAGGTAATATAGCACAAAAACTAACCATAGCGATACCGCATGATAGACCGATACAGGCATGGAAGTCCTTAAAACCCATGAACGAAACACAGCCATCGTACATTGAATAAAAACAAATATATAAAATTCGACGCAGGAAGATGATCTCGAGCACATAGCATAAACAAATTTTTCAAGACTACCGCACGAATGATCAACACCGCGAGACAACACACACACACGGCACGCGGCGAGCGTCAGAAAGTGAGAGGCGGCCGACACCGCAACCCTGCCAAAACTGAGGGCAGTGGAGCAGGCAACCCTCACGCAGTGGCCGCTACTGGGTCACGCTCTCACACGCACAAATGAACGTCTTGGTCAGCTTTGCGTTGGGTACAGATTTTGTATTGGCTTCCAAATAAACAACTAAAGTACAGTGAGTATACATTTTCGACTGAGTTACAGCGAGCAAAAAGTGCTTGACTACCAGCACGCAATAAATGAAAAGAGTTCTAGTACAGCAAGCAACGAATCAATGATTTCAATTGAAAAGTTTTCGTCAACTAAAAAAGTATTAGGAAGTACCGAAGCATACAAAAAGTAGAATTTGGTATGACAGCCAAAATCAACGGTTCAATCGAAAGAATGGAGAACGCAAAAATACAAAAAATAGGTATGTGCATCTACATACAATTGAAAAACCTACGAAGAATTCAGAGTGTAACGCAGTGCACGACAAAGGTCCAAACGAGAAAAATGAGTCTTTCTTGCAGGCGTGCAAAAAGTTTCAGCTGACACAGAAACACCACACCAAAGCGCTGAAGAGAACTTACGATACTTTTGTAGACCAGAAAAAATTCATTACAAGACATTGAAATTTATTCGGTTGACTAAAAGTTCAACTTAGCCAAAAAAACAGAAATTTTAGCAAACTGAATTCTGTTTCGAGACATGCTCCTAAAATTCTATCAAAATATCAGTTCTCCGGTAGATAGATAAAATGAAAATTGATCAACCGTTTTTGCCATCAATGCTGTCACAACAGAAGATGAGAATAAACTAAACCAAAAATGTAGATAAAGTTTAAAAGGTTTTCACTTCGTCGGGAAACGTTTCACATCCACGATAATTAGAGTGAAGTGAAACCTTGTTTCGACAAGTTTTGATTGTACATGCAACGAATATTAAAACTTCAGGTTTCCTTTCTGAACGACTTCTAAAGTCCCAGACAAAAATGCATGAATTTAAGCTCCTGTCATCGGAAGCTTATTGATGTTTCAAAGGGAGATAGATCTCTCATTGCCATAATAAAACTATTGTTTTCAAACTTTTCAGATTTTTTGCCAATAGAAGCACGACAGATTTTATAAACCAATGATCAAGAAGGGGACTAAAACCTGACATCTACCATGAGAACTCGAAACAACGTTTAGAAAGATCAAAATTCAAAACGAAGCTTACCTTGAGCGTGGAGTCGATGGGCAAGCCTTTGGACTCGGCATCATGAGCCAGCACCCAGTACGTTGAGTCGAGGGTCTCGTATATGGAGGCTTTCTCCTCGAGCTCTCGCTGCATGTCGCGCACCACAAGAATGGGGTCGTCTTGCGACCTCTGGTCGCTCCCAACCACAGGGGCTTGCGCTCGCAGGCGAATCTTCTCGGTCCAGCGATAGAGCTCTTCTGAACCGTCCAGGAGGTTCCGGATCACGCTCAGCTTCGTCTCAAGGGC
Source organism: Platorchestia sp. MABIK (assembly GCA_014220935.1). Taxonomy (NCBI): domain Eukaryota; kingdom Metazoa; phylum Arthropoda; class Malacostraca; order Amphipoda; family Talitridae; genus Platorchestia; species Platorchestia sp. MABIK. The sequence continues at coordinate 92,206 of JACJUY010000859.1, read as the reverse complement.
GTTCTGGTACTCAGGTAGCGCTTGTGAGAGCTGCAGTAGCAGGAATTTAGAATTGTTATGTCAATTTCCGCGCAGTTAAATTTTCGAATTTCAGCGAGTGAGGAGATAAAGTAGCGGTCGAAGGTCCACATCGTATTTGGGAAAAATGCGTTCGACACGTAAAAAAGTGGCGAAAATCGTTCAAAAACCATAATTTTAGGAGCAAGATATTTTCTACGGTATCATTGCTACCGGATATTGGGTTGACAGTAAATAATTTAGAAGTTAACAGACGGCCGAGATTCTCGCCCTGATATCAAAAGAATTTTTCAGGCCAAGCTCTCAAGCTCCTAAGAACATTTCTGCTAAACGGTGTGCATGCTGTCAGTTTAATTTTATAATGAAAACAAGTTCTGAATAAGGATTCGAAGCCCGATGTAATTTCAATCACAAATAAACATTTTGCTCTAGCATTGCATTGCAACAGAAACATTTTAAGGCAGCGAAATTCAATATTTTTAAGCTGGCCTGCCCTTCTAATGCTTCAGTTCGTCCTTCATGAATCATAATGGCTGACGAAGACGAACACCTTCAGAATTTAACCATCTATATGTGTGCTCGCTCATCTTTATTACCGCCCTACTGAATACGCTTTCATAAATTCGATGCATAGAATTCTTAGCCCCGAATACGTTCGAACATCACAGTAGTGAACGCCAGAAATTGGAATGATGCAATCTTTACTTTCTCCATTGTTTACAATCTCTCATTGTACACAGATCGCTCCTCAAAGCAATGATAGTTACAGGCTGGACGTGACGCAGTTAGATAGTTATTTTGTGTCACATTAGATTAGTTTAAGCTTTCCTAACCACAACAAAAGCGTTCGGAAGAGAGGAAGAAAGAAGGCCCCATTTGGTTAGGAGTTTAGGGATTCTATGCACAAAATGTGTTCCCAAACAAGACCCACTGGGCATAAAAACTGCAAGTTGATAAAAAATTTTATGAAACAAGATAAAAGTTAAAGAAGAAAACAGTACGTACTGAAAAACAGGACAGCAGTGAGCCGAAAAAAAACAGTCTGTTACAAAACAAAAATAAATCTATCCCATTCTAACCTTCATCTCGGGACTACTTTGTCTCTGCATGAGCTTTTACTAATGTGGGGGCAGCGAGCTGCGTAAATCGCGCTCAAATAACACGCGTAAGATTTTGTGGCTCAATTATTCATAACTGATCGACTTGACTTAAGAAATTAGGCATGATGCAGACTCTCATAAGTGCATTAAGGTACTCCAATAACAAAGGAATAAGTAACACTTTTCTCGGGAAGCTCAAAGGCAGCTAACAGAATTCAACGTTAGTGCAGCTGGAAACATAAGATTAGATCATTGAGGCTTCTCCAAATAGGGAAGTAAGCACATGTCACGCACATCACGGGTGTAATGTACACCATCAGCTCTCAGTGTGCGCAATATGAATGTTGCGTGCACCACAAGAACAATGTTACAGTTCATGGCATCACGATTAGAGCCTCACGTCACGTACAAAATATGTGTACAGCATTTATATAACTTGCATCGCATGAACAGTATTCGTATCAATTGTAGAATTAATCTAACACAGTGATCAAGCGCTAAGCACACACGAGACGTATGTCTACAATAGTACGTATTCTTTACACACACAGACAGCATGTCAACAACACCACGTCTACACGCACAGAATGTCAACAACACCACGTCTACACGCACAGCGTGTCAACAACACCACGTCTACACGCACAGCGTGTCAACAACACCACGTCTACACGCACAGCATGTCAACAACACCACTTCTACACGCACAGCGTGTCAACAACACCCCGTCTACACGCACAGCGTGTCAACAACACCACGTCTACACGCACAGCGTGTCAACAACACCACGTCTACACGCACAGCGTGTCAACAACACCACGTCTACACGCACAGCGTGTCAACAACACCACGTCTACACGCACAGCGTGTCAACAACAACACGTCTACACGCACAGTGTGTCAACAACAACACGTCTACACGCACAGCGTGTCAACAACAACACGTTTACACGCACAGCGTGTCAACAACACCACGTCTACACGCACAGCGTGTCAAAAACACCACGTCTACACTTGGACTCTCGCAACATCCCGGAGTAACTGGCATCTGACCTAACAACATCACGAAATAGCTGCACTTATCCCACCTTCAACCTCCGACTGACCCGATTTAACCTTGCAACAGCCGGTTTTCACTGACCTTTTCTGATCTTGAAACACTCCGGAACAACTGACCTCGCAACATCCCGTTACAACAGACATCTGACCTTACAACGACCTGACACAACTAACCTTATCTGACCTAGCAACATCCGGCCTTACTGGCAACTGGCCTTACAACAACCCGGTGTAATTGACCTCACAACACCCCGATGCAACAGACCACACAACACCCCGATGCAACAGACCACACAACACCCCGATGCAACAGACCACACAACACCCCGATGCGACAGACCACACAATACCCCGATGCAACAGACCACACAACACCCC